>CP025650.1:2329185-2452170 GCA_003576665.1 Ipomoea trifida | reverse complement strand
AACCAATATGTAGCCCCGATGAACGCCACAAAAGCAGATGACACCAGCAGTATCTGCATCAGTTGCTCCGCTAGCTTTTTGCCCTTGCCAATCCATCTATTGATAGACACCGGAGGAAAACAAACAGTATGTGAACACCTTAGTCCTTGTATAGGCATATGCATATGCATATGCAGATTATAGTTACAGTGAACACTTTAGTTCATAATTTGATAACATATGCTAAGAGCATATATTACCATTTTACTACATTTGAGAATAATAATAATAATAATAATAATAATAATAATAATAAGTATTTCCTTAATTCTATACATAAAAATCAAGCACCAGCTGATTACAACAAACAACAAGACAAAAAATAATCCATCCAACAAAGAAAGAATTAATCTCTTCTCATTTTCTCCACCCATTCCTCTAATTAGCACAATCAATTTCCATGCAATTCTTCTAATGGATTAATCTGCTATATGGTTGAGTTCTATAAAGATTATTTAATATCATGATGGGAATTAGAGAATAAAACAATCCACATTTTACATGTTATGCAAAGATTATGATTTATGCATAATGGATTGTAATACTTAAGGTTTTGCCAATTAAAAAATACTCCATTCACAAGTAACTTTGATCATTCACAATCCATAATCATAAACTATAATCAAGATCTATAATCATGAGCCTATGAAATATGAACTATGCAATATACAGCACATTCTATGCAAATTATATCAAAAGCTACAGAAAATCAGCTAATTACACAAAAATGTAGAGCAAATTACATGGATTCATCGAGAGAACCAAATCAGTCGTAAATCAGAAAATCGAAATTCAAATTGAAACCAGAAGAGACAAAAGCATATGCTGTAATCGAAATCCGCCCTAACAAATCAACCGATTACACAAAACGCAGAGAAATTAAATTTTCAATTCGTTTTAGGTCATTCCTTGACGCACCGATTCAAATAGCCCTAAAAACGTGTTTTCGATTACGGAACCGGAAACGCAGATCTGCAAGGAATTGTAAATACGAGTTCGAGAACTGATCAAAGAAATTTCACTACATCCCGGTCCTTAAAATATCGGAGCACTATACACACACATAGAGAGAGAGAGAGAGAATTGGACTAACCGAAGAAGCGAGCAGTGCAGAGGCGATGAATGTCTGAAATGCGAGCAGTAATGAACTTGACCTGTAAGAATTAACTAACTGTAAGATCAACGCATACTTAATGGGTTTTGCTGACTAGTACCTACAATTCAATCCAAATTACGAAGTAGTCCCTAAAAAGAATTACTTTGCCTTTAGTCCCTCAAATATAGATATACTATACATTTTACCTCCAATAATTTCATTAGGATATCATATTCTTTTTTCTTTTTTTACAAGCGCTCAAAGCAGGTCGGCTCAGCCTAATGTTTTGCATACTTTTGGCAAGTCGGCCCATTAAAGCCACGGGTAAGAATCATGTGACCCTAACTCGCTCATGCAAGTTGGAGGTCTCGCGAGTCTTACAAGCTAGACCCATTAGGCAATTGCATACCATCTTTTTTGTAGTCTTAATTTATCATCTTTTGTAGTCTTAATTTGTCACACCACAGATGAATGCGAACTAACCTACCGACTTCATCACTTTGACAACCCTTGTCAAATTGTGTGACAAGTTTTGATCACACATTCTTAGTTACAATTACACCATTTACCTAAGGGTTGCCATATTTTGCTATGGGATAAAACTATGCCAAACTTTACAATCATTTTTAACTGCCAACAATGTCAAATTGACATCAAACACATGATCATTTCCACATAATATACTCACTTTATGAAGGTATTTAAAACATTTATTTGTCCAAATATAATCATTTTAATTATATTTTATATCTAAATATAACACCTAAACTACGTCATTTTTTATTTCTTGGAAGGGGTATACCCATAGAATTTCACATCATCAAATTTCCAATGCCATCAAGCATTTTATCAAAAGGACTTGTAGTGTGCTCACTAACCATATAAAATCTCCATTTTTCTATTTAAAAAAAAGCATTTAAAAGACAAAGTAAAGCAACCATAACAGATGAAGCTCATCAATAATGTAAAACAGTATATCAATTTTAACCTTAACATACAAAATTAACTCCATAAACTCTTCAGAAAATTTGAATAGTGACAATCCACTACTAGTACAATTCTCAACATAAAGTAGGGGATATGTTTAAGAAACACAGCTCTGTAGGCTCAGGAACAACAAATATGAAAAAGAAAGCCTATGCCTTCCTGGATTTGCTGGTTGTTATTTGTGACTCGGGCTGCAAAAAAACAAACAAAACAAAAAACTGAGTTAAACTGAACACTACTAAGAAGCAAAAAAGCCGATACAATGTTGTTGTGACTTGCCTCCTTTTTGACAGGTTCTTCCTTCTCAGACAGGATTAGCTCAATGTGGCAAGGGGAAGACATGTAAGCTGCACAAGAATTAAGAGTTGGTATTTTAGTATTTTGTATGGAGAGGTGAAAGATGGTGAATCAAAAAGAGTGAGGTATGGAGCGTACGGTTAATTCTTTCCGTGAGCACGGTATGTTCGCCGCCTCTGCTTCTGTGCTTGGTTAACCTGAATGTGGGAGATGTAGAGTATATCCACATCGAGCCCTTTCACCTGCAAAAGATCTTCAAGTGTGAAATAGTGCAGAGGAGAACATGGTATGAATTTCTACTGGGATAAATGATGACACCTCAGCATTGCTTTCGGCATTCTTGAGCAAATCAAGAATGAACTTTGCAGATTTCACAGGCCACCTTCCCTGTCCATTAGGATGTCTGTTCTTAGCCTGAGCAGTTCTTCCAACGCCACGGCAGAAGCGGGTGAAGGGAATGGCCTGCTTGTGGGCCAAAACATCTTCTAGATACCTTTTAGCCTTTCCCAAAGGAAGCTTCCTGATAGCATGCGCTGTTTCCCTAGTGTTCTGAAAAATATAGACAAAATAACTTTTAAACAAAAATCCAGATATATCCTCGCTAAAACATCAACAAGTAATGAATTTGTTGGAAAATAAAAAATATATCAAGATATGAAAGACAACAAAAACAAAAGATAATAGTCCTAAAGAATGTACGGAAGATGATTGTTGAAATATCTCAACAAGAGAATGAAACACAACTGCCACCTTCCTAATATATTAGTTTGGCAGAGAACTCTTTCGGTCAAAGTGCATATATTAAGAGGCACAAAGCCGATACACACAATCTCTGCTTACAAAAGACAAATAAACCATACAAAAAACACATCTATAGCACACTATAAAAAATATGCATTTCAAGTATAGCAAAGCAAACTAATGATCATAAATAACACTAAACACATAGTGGAAGAGTTACATCTAGGGACAAACAACTCTCAAATAATTAAAAAATTCTTTACTAATTCGCAGGTGAATTTATAACTTGGATGCAAAAACACTAAACAGTCAAACAAGCCATAAAACATTTGGGAATGTAATAGTAAATTAGAGAGAAGACAGCAGCCATAGAAAAATGTAAGGAAGATGATTGTTGAAAGATTTCAATAGAGGATAAAACACAACTGCCCATCTTCCCAATACATAGTATTGCAGAGAACTCTTTCGGTCAAAGTGCATTGATTAAGTGTCACAAAGCCGATACACACATATCCCTGCTTAACTAAGAAAAGCTTACTATAAGCGAAAACAGGAGCACCTCAATTCCTACAAACAAATATTTGATTCAAAAAAACAAATACACACAAATATCACAATCCTTGATCTCAGTTAGGGTATTTAAAGAAAAATGTCAAAATCACATATCATATATTACATGTAACATCATTTACTGAACCATCTATCCTTGTCCACAAAGCACTCTAGAGGTTCACCAAGAACAATGAAAATTTATTTCCCTGGCTTATACGAGAGACCCATTCACATAAGGCAATAGGTCCTGCTTTTTAATCAGGTAACCACAACACAAAATCACAATAAATTGATTAAAAACCCAATCCAATATGCAGAATGCAACACTTTGATCTCATGGTATTTTAAAGAAAAAAATATCAAAATCAAATAACATACACTACATGTAGCATCATTTACTGAACCATCTATCGTTGTCCACAAAGCACCTCAAGAGGTTCACCCAAATAACAATGCAAATTTATTTCCCTGACTTCTACGAGAGACCCATTCACAAATGGCAAAAGGTCCCTGCTTTTTTAATCAGGTAACCCAACACAAACCAAAATCAATAAAGAGCCATACATAACCCAAATATACATATACACTAATATGCATACACACACTACCATTGACAAAACTAAACTTTCATTTACACAGGTAACTAAGCATACATTTACACACCGTAACAGCATATACTGATATACAAACCCCTGGCAAATCGAAATAAAGATGAAAACGCGAGCATAGTTTACACCTATCGAACCATAATATTATACCTTGAAATGAACTTGAGATCTGAGCCCTAGCTTTGCAGGCTGCATTCAGAAACAACCATATAACACTTAGAAATCAAACGAAATCATGAACCGGAGAACAATATAGAGTGCAAATAAACAGAAGAGAAAGAAGAAGAAGAGCTTACATTTAGTGGAATTGTCGGGCTCCTCGAGTACTTCACCATGGCGCCGGCTGCTTAAGGGGCGAGATTAGAGATTGCTCCTTCCTGCTTTCAAGCAAAGAGATGGAAGCTCGAGGTTTTATATAGTAGCGATATAAACCCTACCCCATAGGGGATGGTCCAGTTGTAGTTCAAGCCCATAACCATGGGCCTTAGATAATGGGCTTTTGATTATTCAATGGCAAGTATATGGCAAATTATGTTGTGGACCCAGGTCCACCTTGCAAGGTGGACCTGGGGCCAAAACTACGTCGTTTTGTCTCCTTCTTTTTTTTTTCTTTTTAATTAGTAAACATATTGCTGAATATAGAATTGTCCAAAAATGTGTGAATGTAGAGGTTTCAAAGTATGAATGTAGAGTATAGGAATCGTGAATGTACAGTTATGATTGTGTGAATGTAGAGTTGCCCAGAAATGTGTGAATGTGAAGGTTTCAAATTGTGAATATAGAGTATAGAAATTGTGAATGTAGAGTTATGCATGTGTGAATCTGTAATAGAGTTAAGAAGTTTTAGCAACTTGTAGCCATGTAATGTGTGAATGTGAAGTTTTCAAGTTGTGAATATGGAGTATAGGACCTGTGAATATAGAATTTTGAATGTGTGAATGCATAACAATGGTAATATAGTTACTAAACATATAATCTTGTAATGTGTGAATGTGGAGTTTACAAAGTGTGAATGTAGAGTATCATATAATCATGTAATGTGTGAATGTAGAGCTTACAAAGTGTGAATGTAGAGTATAGTGTATGTGAATGTGGAGTTTACAAAGTGTGAATGTAGAGTATAGTGTATGTGAATGTAAAGTATAGTGTACGTGAATGTAGACCCAGGTCCACCTTGCAAGGTGGGCCTGGGTCCACGGCATAACAATTGGGCAAATACATATGCCAAATTGATGACTAATTATATGTTACTATTACAATTTATATATTATTTAGCGATGCAAATTACAAATTACACATGCATTTCAATTCAAGAATTAACACTCTAATTAATTTGACAACCTAGCATAAAATGCTATATATGATTTATTTTTAAAGATTAGGGGATTAAGCCACATATTTTATTTAATTTTTAGGACTTGTGATAAAAGTGTTAATTTACTCCATTGGCATATAAAAAGAGCCACACAAACCCTACTTCCAATCCAAATTCCTACACGCCTCATACTCTTCGGCTTCTTATTAGCAGGCACGACATGGAAGCTTCAGCTTCAAACATACCTATTGACATTATTCGACATATACTTTTTCAGTCGCCGGTGAAATCTGTGATCCGGTGCCAATGCGTATGTAAACAGTGGCGTTCGTTGATACAAGATGACTCAGATTTCAAGCTATCGTATCGTGGACAAAAACGAGTGATCATCCTCTCGGACGAATTCGACAGATTCGTCGTTAGATCCACAAGCCATGATCTTCGTCTTCAAAGGCATAAATGGCCGTTCGGAGAGGGTTATCCATTGATTCGTGCAAGAAACAGAAACTTTGTTACATTATTGTGTTATTGCAATGGGCTTGTGCTTGTGGTGACGGAGAGAGATCTTTTGTTGTGGAACCCGTCCACCAGGTGTTTGACGAAAGTCCTCGAGCGGCCATATCCATATCCGGAGGCTATCCTTGCAGGGCTATGTTATGACTCCTGCACTAGAGATTACAAGGCCGTCCTAGTACATTACCGCGCATATGGTCCTGAACTAGTCCTCTCTGCCAGCCTCAACCACAAAGAGTGGCGACCAATTGAGTTCCCTTATAGTTGCTTGCATAGTTACGTTCTATTAAAGGTGGTGTTAACTTCCGCAATACATTTTATTGGTGGGTGGTAAGTGGAATCAACCAGGGTTGGGATATCTTGTATTGGGATAATAAGATCATATATTTTGATCCTATGAGTGATGAATTCATAAACTTGCCCACCCCCGAACTAGGAAGAGAAAACGTGATAGTCGGGTTGGGGATTATAGATGACTGTCTTTGCATGGCACAGGGAGAAGAACCCAATTCAACCAAAACCAACAAGATACAAGTATTCATTATGAAGGAATATGGTAGACAAGAATCATGGGTCACTGCGTTTGCTATCCAAACGCCTGAATTTATATATAGGTTTGGAGGGTATGACAACACAATAACATTCTATTCTCTAGAAAAGGATGCACAAGAAATATTATTCCATAGTCCCCCGAGTTGGCATGGGCACCAAGTATGTGTTTATAATTGGAAAAAGGACGAAGTGAAGGACTTCCTGACTAAAGTAGGTCATGGATACATTGTTAGTGTGTGTTTCTATGTTGAAAGTCTTGCTTGCCCTGACCACAATGGATTGTTGTCCGAATGAACATTCTGTTGAAACTATTTGGAGCTTTTACATTAGTTAGTTTATTCATAAAGAAGCTAGCTGATTAGTATGTTGCTTGACTTGCTAATGGTCAGAGTATATTACGAGTATGTTTTATGTTATTTGACCATTCTAACATTTCTTGATTTTGTAGCTCAAATGGCCATTCTTTGGAGGAAAGTTCAAAGGTGAGCAATCAGATATTACAGATTAATATATACAAAAGTTTGCCTAATTACTATTTACGCATAGAGTATGTAACTTGAAAGCCTAAGCTGCTTTTTGGTTTATTTTTTGCATGTGAAAGTAGCTTAGATTACCATTTACCAGTACCCATTGACGATCATAATTCTAATAATATATCAAAACCCAAGCCTTAAAAGGCAGGGTAAATGACAATCATTCTGAATCTCTAAACCTAATGCTCCAATACATACAAATGTGTAAGTTTCAAAGTTAATGCTAAACCATTTCCTATAATTATCCCAACCAATTATGATCATTACAAAATCTAAATTATGTCTACAAGCACTGTTTGCTTTAAAGAGTTCATTTTCGGGTTGATTTTAAAACTTCATAACAATTCAGTTTTCAGTAACAAATCAAAATTGAACAAATTGAACTGAACTAAATAGCCCACCTTTATTGTTGGACGGAAGACATTCAGAAAGTGATTATAATATTCACAAAAATACGCCAAGTTGGCCCATTACCTTTTTTTTTTCTTTTTTTTTTTCTTTTTTTGTATAACACGGGTTTTCCACTTCGTCAAACTATAATGTAGACCATATTAACTCTCTCACAAGTCTATGAGGAGGTAAATTATCAAATCTATTTTCAAGACTTAACACCAACCTTTACACTTATGAGCGCAACACCAAATTTTCGTGGTAGGAATCGCATCACACACTATCATTAAAAGCAAATATTAAGTGAAAATTCTCATCATTGCACCCATTTCACCTCACCAATATATGCAGGTGTGTTGAAATCGCATCACACACTATCATTAAAAGCAAATATTAAGTGACAATTCTCATTATTGCACCCATTTCACCTCACCAATATATGCAGGTGTGTTGGAATCGCATCACACACTATCATTAAAAGTAAATATTAAGTGAAAATTCTCATTATTGCACCCATTTCACCTCACCAATATATGTAGGTGTGTTGAAGATATACTTTTAAGAGTGAAATTCATACTTTATATTAAAATTACAATTTTAGTTTTTGTCTTTTTGAGTTATTAGACATATGCAATTTTTTTTATCTAATTAATATTGATGAGTCGCTATAATATATACTTCCCAATTAGTTCATAAAGTGACCTATTTAGTTCTTATTTTGATTGATGAGATTAATTTGGATCGAAAAATTCACATATATTTGTTTCTAAGTTATAATTGATGACGAATTAAATTTTGAATATTGTATGCATTTCTTTCAATTATTACAAATTCATATTCTCTGTCCAAAATCAATTGAATCAAAATGCTATGATTAATTTTAAAAAATTAAGCCACAGATTTTATTTAAATTTTATGAGTTGTGGTAAAAAATTTACTCCATTGCCCTATAAAAAGAGCCTCACAAACCCTACTTCCAATACGCCTCTCTTCAGCTTCTTATTTGCAGGCATGACATGGAAGCTTCAGCTTCATTGTCAAACATACCTATTGACATCATTCGACATATACTTTTGCAATTGTCGATGAAGTCTGTGATCCGGTGTCAATGCGTATGTAAACAGTGGCTTTTGTTGATACAAGACGATTCAGATTTCAAGCTCTCGTATCGTGGACAAAGACGAGTGATCATCCTCTCGTACGAATCCAAAGGCGGGAAAAACAAGGATTACAGATTCTTCGTTAGATCCACAAGCCATGATCTTCGTCTTCAAAGGCACAAATGGGCGTTCGGGGAGGGTTATCAATTGATTCGTGAAACCAGCCTATTCGATGTTACATTGTGTTGTTGCAACGGGCTTCTGATTGTGGTGACTAAGAGAGATCTTTTGTTGTGGAACCCGTCCACTAGGTGTTTGACGAAAGTCCTCGAGCGACCATATCCGGAGGGGACACAAGAGTTTATCCTTGCAGGGCTATGTTACGACTCTGGCAATAGAGATTACAAGGTTGTCCTATTATTTCACCGCTATTGGGGCTATTCATTAGTCATCTCTGCCAGCCTCAACCACAAAGAGTGGCAACCAGTGGAGTTCCCTTATTATGGCTTGCGTTCTATTAGAGGAGGTGTTAACTTCCGTAATACATTTCACTGGTGGGGGTAAGTGAGATCAACCATAAGGATCCGGGTAATAAGATCATATATTTTGATCCTGCCCTTGATGAATTTATAATCTTACCCACCCCTGGAAGAGAAAACTTGATAGTCGGGTTGGGGGTTATAGATGACTGTCTTTGCATGGCACAGGAAGATGAACCCAATTCAACCAACAAGATACGAGTATTTATTATGAAGGAATATGGCAGACAAGAATCATGGATGACTGCTTTTGCCATCCAAATACCTGAACTTATAGAGACTTATGGAAGGTATGAATTCACATTAACATTCTATTCTCTAAAAAAGAATGCACAAGAAATATTTCTGAGTATCTCGGATGCATATGGATGTCAATTTCAATATCCATCTAAGTATCAAGTATATGTTTATGATCGGAAAAAAGATGAACTGAAGGAAATCCTTATGAACTTCCTGGACTCATATCGTAGAAACATTGTTGGTATGTGTTTCTATGTTGAGAGTCTCGATTGTCCCAGCCACAATGGATTTTTGGCCCAATGAATATTCTGTTGAAACAATTTGGACCAGCTTTTACATAAGTTTATCAAGTTTATTCCTAAATAAGCTGGAGCTGATTAGTATGTTGATTTGCTAATGCACAGAGTATATCATTGGTAACTCTGAATGCCTCTATTTTTTCCATCTTGTATTTATTTTTAAGTTAATTCTTAGTTACATTATTATAGTTCTATTTAGATTTTTGCTTTGCTTTGTTTTGTTAAAACTAAAAAAATATACAAATATCATTTTAATCAAATAACAATTTTGTAGTACTATGACTCTATTATAATACAGTATATTTTCATAATATAAAATAACAGGAGAATTATGGTTTATATATAGTTCGTTTCAGTTTGAAAAAGTTTAATTTTGTTGACTTTGTTATTTGACCATTCCAACTTTTCTTAATTTTCTAGCTCAAATGGCTATTCTTTGGAGGAAAGTTCAAAGTCGTTTAGCAATCAAATATTACAGATTAATACAAAAGTGTGTATTTACATTAGGCATAAAGATTGTGACTTGAAAGGCTAGTAATAATAATAATACATCAAAACTCAAGCCTTAGAAGGCTGGGTAAATGACAGCCATTATGAATCTCTGAAGCCAATGCTCCAATACATACAAATGGGTAAGTTTCGAAGTTACTGCTAAACCATTTCCTATAACTATCCCAACCAATTATGATCATTACAAAATCTAAATTATGTCTACAAGCAAGGTTTGCTTTAAGAGTTCATTTTCGGTTTGATTTATGAACTTCATAACAGTTCAATTTTCGATAACAAATCAAAATAACAGCCCACCTTTATTATTGAACCGAAGACGATTGAGAAAGTGACTAGAAGATTCATGAAAAATACACCAAGTTGGCTCATTACAACTTTTTTTTTTTTTTTTTTTTAGTATAACTCAGGTTTTCCACTTTACTAAACTATAATGTAGATCATATAACTCTCTCCCCGGTTTATGAGGAGGTAAATTATCAATCTATTTTCAATACTTAACACCAAACTTTACACTTATGTGCACAAGATGTTTCACCCAAACTCAAACACCAAATTTTCTTGGCAGGAATCGCATCGCACCCTATTTCACCTCACTAATCTATGCAAGACGTGTGTTGAAGATATACTTTTTAAGAGTGAAATTCATACTCCATATTAAAATTACAATTTTAGTTTTTGTCTTTTTGAGTTATTAACTTATTAGACATATTTTTTTTTATCTAATTAATATTGAGCTGCAATAATATATACTTCCTAATTAATTAGTTTCTAAAGTGAGGTATTCTGATTGATGAGATTAGTTTGGATCAAAAAATTCACATGTATTTGTTTCTAGCATGAGTTATAATTGATGACAAATTAATAACTTTTGATTATTGTACGCATTTCTTTCAATTGTTACAAATTCATTCTCTGTCCAAGATTGGTTGAATCAAAAGTTCTAAAATAAAAAGTCTATTAAAGCTCATAACTTTTTGAATACATGCAACATAACATTACTTTTAAATATTGTTTAAAAGTCTTAATTGAATATCATGTTACTTGCTCTTTAAAACTCTATAAAAATTTGAATTGAATACCTCCAAATTACTTTTTTAAAATTCTTAACACACTATAAAAGTTTATGAAAGTTTGGATTGAATACACCTGGCCTCTAAATACATATGCCATTTGATGGCTAAGTATAAGATACTATCATACTATTACAATTTATATTGTTTAGTGATACAAATTACTAAAGCTCATAATTTATTTAAACCGTATCCCTTAAAAAAAAAACTATAAATATAAATAATTTTCTACCGCAACCGGTCGTTACTCTCTTATTTCGCATTGTTGTTTCCATTTGCTTTGTTTTATTGGTTCAATTTTGTTTGCAGTTTTTGTGTTTTTCCTCTCGTTATTTTGACGAGTTTCTTCATCTCGTTTACTTGCCAAGTTTTTTTTTTTTTCATAATGCGTGAAACGATAAAACTAGTCATATCGTACATGAATCTCATCCTGGGTGACAAACATGACAATGAAAAAAGATACTCCTATGAATTATGATATGCAGTTCAACCCGATAGAGATATTGTCAATTGATAGAAGAATGACGATGGAGATATTGTCAATTGATAGAAGAATTGAAATACATAATCATGTGGTGGGCAATACTATTCAACCAGTGTCGATCTTGGGTATGTTTGACAAAATCATTAAAGAAGCTTTAAGTTCCTTCAAAGAATTCAGCTTCAAATTTGTGAAACAGTCTGATTTGCTAGGGAAATTGTTTATATGTCTGACTGTAAAGAATGTTTGATCATTCCATCGATCTTTATTGTAAACGCTTCAACCTATCATTAATGAATTAGTTTCTTTATTAAAAAAAAACGAAGAAAGTAATCATGGGTAATTTTTTTTTTTTGAATACTATTGACATTGTTACATGTAGTATCTGTCCATGTCCATATACTTTCTCAACCAACTGAAGCCCAACAAATCGAACCCATGACTTCCCACTTGGGAGAATCACTTCATGCTTGACCGGCCTTTGGCTGGGTAAAATATAATTTAGAAAGAAAGTGTTAATTGTTTTTCTTAAAAGAAAAAGAAAAAGAATTAAAAATTATCAGTCCGTTGGGAGGGAAAACAATTTCCATAAAACTGCGGAAATTCAAAAATTTTAAAAGATCTCCACTCAGATTCACTCTTAAAATCTAAAAACCCTAATTTTTGTTTCCCTCTCTCTTCCTTCTTCCCTCCCTCCTCTGTCACCGAGCGCACTGTTCTTACTTCGAGGCACGGATTCTGAAGCTACGGAGCCGTGATTCTTCAAGTTTCGAGTTCAGGTACCAGTTTTTGAACTTCAAGTCAGCTCAAATTCGTTTATTTGCGTTTGAATGAGCGTGTTTATCCCATGTTTGTTTGGCTGTGTTGATATTCTTCATCTGCATTGATCTCATCATCTTAGGGTTTTGAATTTCGTTCGCGCCTAGGTCTTTCTATCTGAAATTTATTTATTAGATGATGTTTGATATACTCTGTAGATTCTTTTATGAAAATGGCGAGTTTGATTTTTTCTGCTGTGAAACTCTGATATTCGTGTGTTTTTGTGTACTTGAGCTGCTAGATTGTGAAGAGTGGTAGTGAGCTCTTCCAGTTAGCTTCTTAAAAAAAAAGCTCCGAAAATTGGAAAAATTGAACTTTTTCTGGAAAACGGCAAGCACAGTTTTTTGAAGCATACACTTCCGCTGCTTAAGTTGTGGTCGGTGATAGTAAGCTCTTTTTTTTTCCTTATTGTGTCCTGAAAGTTTAAAGTACAGTTCCTGATATTTATTCAATGTGTAACTACGCCTGCTTGCAAATGAACCTTATCTGAGAAATCTCTCATCTCCATAGCTAAGGAAATCTGTCATGCGGTATCAGATTCATGGCAATAATTATGGTATTCTAATGTATTGTCTTTTAGTAATTGTGAATCTAATGAACATTGTGGGATACATCATATTCTTACCTAGGGCTACTTATCTATTCCTATTTTCCTGCCAGTAACGCCTTTGTTTTTATTATTGTTTCCAGTCAACAAATCTGTTGCATCTATTGGATGGGATTTGTTTGACTGAATATTAATTATCTTATTTGTGTTTTTCCAACTATCAGCTCCTTTTTACTTTGTTCAGGCTTAATCCAACTATCTAGTCTATTACTATAACCTGAGTACTTGACCACATTCGGTATTACTATGATTTAGAGTAAATTCTACTTTCTATTGGATGGGATTTGTTTGACTGAATATTAATTATCTTATTTGTGTTTTTCCAACTATCAGCTCCTTTTTACTTTGTTCAGGCTTAATCCAACTATCTAGTCTATTACTATAACCTGAGTACTTGACCACATTCGGTATTACTATGATTTAGAGTAAATTATACTTTTGGAACCTTGACTATTATGTTTTTCCACATTTAGTCCTTGACTTTTAAAAGTTTGCTAGATTTTGTCCTCCATTAGTCGAATTGTTAGCAACTCCCTAAATCATTGGGAAATAAGGATATTTTCTTATAGTCATGCCTTTTTTCTGTGTTGGCAGTAACATTCGTCAGTTAAAATTATCAATTAAAACCTAAATGGGGAGAATAGTGTACTCAAAATTCTATAATTCCTAATTCGCTCTAGTCATCATTCTCATAAAATTATAATCTGGAAGTTAAGAATTGGTGCAAGCTAAAAATCACCAAAAGCTTAAAACGGCATGACTATAAAGAAATTCCTTATTTGCCCTAGGATTTATTGACATAACAGTTTCACTGACAGGGGACAAAATCTTGCAAGATTTTAAAATTCAATGAGTAAATGCGATCAACTTTGAAGCCAATGACTAAATGTCAAAAAACTCGATAGTCGAGGGACCAAAACTGGAATTAACTCCTATGATTTATTATTGTACCTTTTAAGTATTTTGGCTATGGTACTTTTTAGGAAACTAATATTTGTTGGTATGACGTTCACAGGGAATGACTAACTTATAAATTCTGTTGGAGCTCAAACAATACATTGTGGGATCAGATTTCTATTACCCAAGGTAGCTATGCAAACCAGGAAAAAGGTTGATGGAAAAAATGCTCGAGAGCTTGGGAGTCCAAGGATTTCTAGACACCAGAAGAAATTGTCTGAAAACATCCAAAACCAGTCAAAAAGAGTTTCCGACCTAATCACCTCTTCAGCAAGGAAGCAAAAATCAGGTTAGTTGGATATGGAGATTGGAGCTCGTATTATAATTATAGGACTTGTGTTATGTACCTGTGCCCACGAACTTTGATTTGTTGAGCCATTACTGATTGTTTTACAAAGGGATCTATACCTGAAAATTCAATAAATGCTATAGGAGTGCGATGTATTAGTGTAACCCTTTGTATTGCAGTGCAGACTTTAGTGGAATGTGTTTTTATCTTAATCATTTACTTTGGTGCCCTCTCTGGTTGAACACATAGTATATGTTGATCAGATGCCTATAGTCTTGATTTTCTCAATTTTTTGGGATTTGCATCTCTTTACTTCAAAAGTCAACCTATAGCCCGGACTACGTTTGCGTGTTGTGGTGTGTTGATATACCTCTTAAACTTTTTTTGAATATAGCTCTTAAACTTAAATTCATGGCTTTCTTACTTTCTTGGAGTTTGAACTTTAAAATGCTGTTTTCTTCCATCTCATGTAGAAGGGGATAAAGTTGTTGCATCCACACCTTGTTAGAATTTGAATATTTGATATCCACTATAATTTTCAATGCCTTGGTAATTTTATCCAGACCTCATTCACATTTTATCCTACCATACATGATATGCGAATGCTAACAAATACTCCGTAAATGAGATGATTGCAATCATTATGTAAGAAAATAGTCAGCAACTCAATAAGCTGATATCAGAGTTATATACTCAGACTTCTCAGTTGATCTTTAACCTCTGTTTCTGAACTCCACATTGATTGTAAAGTCTCTTATTTTATTTGACATGGTTTTGCATAAACTATTTGTACAGACTGGAAACTTACTGTCAGATCTACTCTTCTTACACTAGTAAACTATTTGTACTGATTGGAAACTTACAGTTGGGCCTACTCTTCTTCCTATTGATACTTTTAGGCAACACCTTTTCAAAGAAGGATGAGAAATCTGCTACTGGTACAGAATTGGATTCAAGATTTAGATTGGTGGATAATGATGCTGCCAACATTTGTTGGGGTCAGGATGCTGGTTATGAAACTAATTATACTTCTGTTGAAAACAAGGTAGTGTGAAATCTCTTCTGCATGTTTTCACTCGATTTCTACTTGAAATTTTCATGTTATTCTCAATATTTGTTTTGAAACTAGTTTATTGTGAAAGTTCCTGGAAGCAGAATCTCTCTGAAGGAATTCTTATTTGAGGATTTAACTAATGTCTGTCATTTTGTAGGGATATGAAGATGGAACTGCTAATTGCCAAACTGATGCTATTTTTTCTCCTGCCTTTCGTACTACTAGGAGTATTGCAGGAGAAATTTCAACTAATGGTATATAATGAATTGTGTGATTTCATAATGATGTGAACAGTTATTTTCAGTATTGTGACATGTATCTTCCTAGTTTTGTTGAGTAATTTGATCAACAATTTTCTCCAGTGGAGTTGATTAAGCCCTTCCAACATGGAGACCAGCCACTTGATGACCGAGGCAAAGAGAACATGGGGACTGATATTCTGAATGGGCATGTGCAAGAAATTTCATCAAGTAAGGATGCCATGACTAGATGCCATATTCTAGACAGGATCCACTCTTCTGATAATAATTTATATCAACATTTGGATTCTTCTTTTCTTATGTTAATGTCTTGATGTCTGCTATTGTGCAGATTTAGGGAGTAAAAATCCCACACCTGAAGTTTTGTCCATGTATCATACTTTAAGAAATTCAAGGTTGGAATGTGTTGATGAGTTTAATCAAGACCAAGTGCAAACTGACATTAGTATGGAGGAAACTGAAAGTGAAGAGTTTGATGACTTTGATCCATATTTTTTCATCAAGAATTTGCCAGATCTGTCGGCAGTTGTTCCAACATTCAGGCCTCTGCTCTTGCCTAAGCAGACACGGAGTTGCCCTTCGACCACTCTGGCATTGGACTTGGATGGTACACATCTTTTAATTTGCACAGCATGTGTATAGGCTGTATGCACACACTTCATGTTTACTGACTATTTAATTGGTTTATATTGAGATGAATTACTTCTAAACTGCTATTATATTTTACCTGGATATAATGGAAGGGTGAGTTTGGATGTGATAGCAACCTATTACTCACTGAATAAAATATAAGTGCATATTCTTGTGTTTATGTGCAGAGATATTAAATGCATCTTTGAAGTTCATTAAGCTTAAAAAATGATGAGTTTTGTACGGACTAGAAATTATTTGCTACTTTGCTTTTTCATACTACCGAAGTTCTATTTCACATCTTTCTAATTGTGTGTCATGATTATTAACTGATGTTCATGAATTGGGGTTGAATTGTTAAATTTGACAGAGACCTTGGTGCACTCTACACTTGAACCTTGTGATGATGCTGATTTCACATTTTCAGTAAATTTCAACTTAAAGGACCATACAGTATATGTACGATGCCGCCCTCATCTCAAATACTTTTTGGAGAGGGTATCAAGCCTTTTTGAGATAATCATATTTACAGCCAGCCAAAGCATTTATGCTGAGCGGGTTTTGAATGTACTAGATCCAAAGAGAAAGTTGTTTCGCCATCGTGTTTACCGTGACTCCTGTGTATTTGTTGATGGAAATTACCTTAAAGACTTATCAATTCTTGGCCGTGATTTAGCACATGTCATTATTGTTGACAACTCTCCTCAGGTATTCTTACAGACTCTACCAATTCTTCCTTCATTATTGTTCTGCCATTTTGCTAACTTGGACATCATTTTAGTTGCATGTTGTTGTTTCACTTAATTTAGTATGCATAAGCAAAATCTAAACCACAAGGAATGGTGAGAAAAAGTAATAAAATTCTTGTTTTGCAACACAATCTGAAGCATAAAGGATCAACTAATTAAGTTGTTCCATCCATTCTACTCGAATGCTTGAATCTTAGCCTAGTGGTGATAGGGCTTTGTTATGGACTGAAGTGTGAATCTTAAACTTGGCCGTGGTTTAATTTTCAGGCGTTTGGATTCCAAGTGGACAACGGTATACCGATTGAGAGCTGGTTTGATGATCCTTGTGACCAAGAACTGCTTGTGTTGCTCCCGTTTTTGGAGAGTTTAGTTGGAGTTGAAGATGTTAGACCAATCATAGCAAATAAATTCAATCTGAAAGGGAGAATCAATGCAGCTATTTGTCCTTACAGTTCTGTCAATGGGAATTCATTTGATAGGTAAACCTTGTTTTCTTAATTTGCATGTCTTTGTGTTGGTTCCATGGTCTTTGACTGCTGGTATGTTACAAAAACCTGTTATTCCTTGTAAGACACCCCATCTATGCAGCATCCTTGTAATAAATGGATTTCTTATTTATTGAAATTCAACATTTACTCTTTGAATTTCTACCTAATGATCATCTTGATAGGTTAGATGATTTGTGGATCAATTTTCTTAGTAACATTTCTCATTCTGTCGACATATATAAGATTCAAAATTAGAAAGACTATTGTTGGGGTATACCCAGTCGAATTGGTTGGGTAGTTAGTTTAGTAATTATAAAGTTTAGTTTAGTTCATAGTCTTTGTACCTAGTACAATGTGGACATGTCCTTTAAAATTTTTCAAATTGTACTTGGTGTTGGTTGGTAGGTATTGTAGACTTTCTTTATGATTTTAACTACACAATAGGCTTGACTTAAAATTCAAAGTTTGAAGTTTTGATTGCGATTATTTTAATTTCTTTGTGTTTTTTTTCCTTCTAGTTTTTCCCTTGAGTATTTTAGTTCCCAAATAAATGTATTTTCTGATTTCATTTCTCTATTTTTGTAAAGGGGGAATATCTCTTACTAAATCCACCCTTACTAAATTCCTTTAAACTATGAATTATATGTTTGATTGGTAGGAAACAAAAAAAATCTTGAAGTTTCAAGCCCAAAAATGTGAGGAATTGGAATTCCATGGGGTCTTTTGGCATTTTAAATTCCTCATTATTTGGGAACATTTTTTTTCTTAACTCCAAATACAGACCAAGATTAATTCTCTATTTGTATTGAGTAGTTTATGTTTGAACCTAAGACTTTAGGTCAAGTTAGAAGAGAATTTTACCATTTTATCATGAATAAAGATGATGTTGCTTTATACTGAAGAAAAAGAATTGGTGGTGTATTGCTTTCTTTAACTTTAGTCAAATGGCAATTTCTTTTGCTTCCAAAAGTAGATGTGCACTTCAATTATGCTCACATTTGACTAATTCAAAGAATTATAGGACATAAAGGTATTGTTTCTAGGGAAAGTTAAATGATAAAATCTCTTAATTTCATTGCAATAACTTTGGAACAATATACAATAGTTTTTCAAAGTTTTGAGTCTGTCAATCATGTGTAGTTTAAGTTAGTTTACTTCATCGTAGATCTTTTGTTAGGTAGGGTCATAAGATTGATTTTATTTACATTTTCTGATAGCGGATGTGATTTTTTTTTTTTTTTTTCATAAATTAGAAGTTTTTCAAAGATGCAATAAGCATGCATATACTAGACAAGCCATTTAATGATGTCCAATAACTTTAAGCCTCCATAGTCAAGTGGCACAACGTCTACTTCATGAAATAAGTTCATGGAAGAATTTTTATTGTTATTGATAGGGACATGCCTTAGAGTTTGATACTAGAGGTGTCCAATCAATGATTTCAATTCGGCTAGTTTAATACTGTTCTAAAATATAGACAAATGTAAATAATTTTATTAATAAAAGTTACTCATTTTATGCAATAGATGGATAATTTGTTTGGTAGAAACCAATATATTGACAAGAATTGAGAGAAAAATGAAAATTTTTGCAATATATATATATGCCATTTAAATTTTTTTTTTGAGTGGTGTCGATTAATACTACTATCATGCTTGGTGGCGATAGAAACTTGTAGTCACTATTTGAGAGTGTATACTATGTAAATTACGCTCTTGTGTATTAGTCTGCAAGCCACTATAAATTGCATCAGGTATTTTAATTATATCAAAATAATTCGTAAGAGAAGGGAAAATAATTTCTTCTATTGATTTTCTTATTCCTTTTTAAGTAGACGGCATTAAAAATAGTAACAAATAAAAGCAATAAACTAAATAAATATACAAAAGCAAGTATATTATCCGTCTGCGGTCTATCCCTCAAGCATTAAAGGATGACATCATGGTCGTATTTTTTTTTTAAATGATAAGAAAATTATGTACCCATTAATTTTATTTTTGTGTAATAAAAAATCACTGAATCATGCCAGTATTATTAGTACCTTTTCGTAGAAATCATGAAAAACGGCAATAATAAGTCAAAGTTCCAACTAATCCTATGACCAACATAAAAAGCTGTCACAATGCCTCCAACTCATATTAAAATATTATTAAATGCCCATTTTGAATACTTTATCTCTTTCTAAAATAGGTAAGTTGATTGAATTATAATAAAATATAAAATATTATTGTTATAATAACAATAGATAAATATCAAAATTTCAAATGAATGGAAAAATAACTCTTATATAAGACTATTTTACCGTAAGATATGTAATACGTAGTATTTTTTTTTTGATAAATGTATAGAAGAGTATTACGTTTTAACTAAAAATTGTTAAGCGTCCCGCGATCTCATATAAGACTTATTCAAACTAAAAATATCACTCCCACATACAATACTTATATGAGTAATGGAGTACAAATACACCTTGCATGAAAAAGTCACTACACGAGCTCAACTTTATTTGAGAGAATAGTGAGATCGAAACAAACATAACAATGCTAATGAGGGGACTCCTCCTTTAACCTTCTTGTACAGCATATCAAGGAAATGATGAAACGTTTTAATCATATTATCATTAGCTTTGTTAGTCGATAAGTGAATCAGGTTGTCCATGCTTTAGTGTGAGAGTCTAATTCCATGACAGATTATATAGAATAGTGTGAGCAACCTCCTAATTTCTTATGTAATATGCTTCAGTTGGATTAATGAAAGATTCTTGTTTTATTCTTAAAAAAATAAACATAACAATGAGCGCAAATTGAATTAAAACGGTTTAGCCATTCTAATTGCATTATTTTAACGGACCCCTTATCCCCCAGATTAAAATTTTTGTCACTAGAGAAGTTTACTGGTTCAATTTCTTCACTTGCAACTTAATATTAGACAAACTTAACCGAAAAAGATTATACTCCACCTACTTGATTATCTCTTTTCAAGCATATTATATATATATATTTTTTTAGATTAGACCACGAGGTGTCCTGAGTCGACTCTAACTGTAGGAGACACCTTTAAGCTCGTCGGCCAGCCCAATTAAGGAACAAAGTGCTAGCCAGATTAATTTTTCTATACAAAAGTGCGTTCGAACTCCTGATTTCTTTCCAGGGACAAGAGTGCACGACCACTCACGCCAACCAAACCTTGTTCCGAGCATATTTTATTGAATAGGGAATATAATGGATACAAATGTGAATCGGACTTACTACAATTGGCTATATTTAGCTGTTTATATCAGGTAAAGGGAAAAAGGTTCCATTAATAAACGGCTAGTATACATTAAATGTTAAAATTTGTTATATTATACTGTATATGTGTATATATATGCTCATCCTTATTACAGTTGCAGAGAAAAGGCTACTGGTGAAAGAGACAAATTATGTATACGTAGACTCGGGAGAGATAAAGGAGAGAGAGAGGGAAGAAGAAAAACGGCGAAACACCATAAGATATGATAAGAGTATTAAATTGCTTGCATATTCAGTTGAGTTGAGTTGTTTCCCTCTGATTTTCCTCATCTCTGTCGTTTTCTCCATTCAATTATCATCTGTTATCGCACCGTTTCCACTCTCTCCTCCATCCGCAATTCGGAAGAGGGGATTTCAAATGGGAAACCGGTTTATGTGCATGGCGAAGAAGGATTCGCGGGAGAATGGGAGAAGCGGCGCGTCTCGGAGCAAGAGAGCGGAGAGGTCGAAGCGGAGGACGGCGATGGAAGAGGAGTTGCTGCAGAGGCAAGCTTTGGCGATGGCGATTCAGCAGCACCAGTTGTCTCAGCGGTTCGAGGGGTCCATGTCGCGCCGGATTGGGCCCACCGCTTCTCGCCGCCGCAACGACTTGCCGGAATCTCTCAACGATTCTAAACAGGTCACCATTTTGGCTTTTCGTTACTGTTTCTTACTCCATTGTAGTTCGTGGTGATTTTTAGACCTATAATCTTCTTAGGTGAACCCTCTTTAGTTTTGCTGCTATTTCCTTTCACGAATTTTTTCCCCCTTTTGGAGATTCCTAAAAAAAAAAAGTTTTAGGAGGGATAGGAATTAGGAAAAGATGAAAAAGGAGAAGGCTAATCAAGTTCAGATATTTATTGGAGATGCAATTGTTATACCATGGACCAGCATTTATATTGCACTGTGAACCTACAAAAATTATGTACATTCAGTAATAACTTTATCCATGTAAACAAATAAATTGAGCATAATATGATAGCTAAAGTACATAATATGTCAACCATAGAAGGTTATTTTTGTACCAGGGACTACGATACCGTCGACCCTGGTCCACGGTATAATTTGCCTTGTAGATGCTAGGTGGCTTTTTTCTATTCCTATAGCTATTAATTTTACTGTCTTTTTATGCAATGATTGAAGAATAAAACAACAGTCTTCACTATGCCCAATGCAATTAATACTAGAAATAGCAATATTTGTTCACAAAAGGCGAAATTCCCTTAGTCAAGATAGTGGATGGGTAAATCACGGTGATTTAGTGGCCCATTAGATGAGAGGAAGAGTGTATGGTACCCACAAAGAGCTCGCCATATTGGGTGTAACTCCCACACTAGACTAAGACTCGATTCTGTATCATTGCCTACTATCTACCACTCAAGAACCTATTAGCTGCCGTGCAGGCTAGAAATAACAATACTTCTGTGGAGATTGGCTGCGCTACTTAACTATGTGTCAAGAGAGAGGGATAAAAAGGGCATTCAAGATTTCTAGCTATTTAAATAGTGATTAGTGAATCTTGACTTTGAAGGCAAGAACAGTCTATCAATATCTGTCTTTAATATGCAAATTATTGTTGATGTCTGAATTTCGTATGTTGCATAAATGCATAATAGGTGGACTGGAACTAGGGAAATGGTTGATGTTGAACTATGAATGGTCTATCTCTGTATACTTCTTTATGCAGTTTATTATGTTTTAGTTTTAGATGCTTATTATCGTTTGTATTCTGGATTGACTTAGAATTGTATAGTTTATGCTCTTTTATAATCCCATTTATAGCCAATGTTTTTGTCCTGAGCTTTCTACCTTGGGCGGTTCCCCTATGGAACCTTATAATCACACGTTGACATCTTTTCTTCATCAATATAAGTATCCTGGAAATCGAACTCCAATTAAAATATATTTGCAGAGGAGCTGAATTAATCAAAAGGAGAAAACATGATAGGAAACAGTTGAGTTGAATGAAAACCATCAAACAAGTGTGAAGTCTTATTGTGGAGTTGAACTAATGAGAAATATCTGGTGCAGTCAGTGGAAATCTTGGAGAACATTAAAACAAAGAAGTTTGTTTTGATACATGGAGAGGGATTTGGAGCTTGGTGTTGGTACAAAACTGTTGCTTTACTGGAGGAAACAGGATTGCATCCTACTGCATTGGACCTCACAGGATCTGGCATCGATCTGACAGATACGAACAATATAACAGCACTGGTAGAATACTCAAAGCCTTTGATTGATTATCTCCAAAACTTACCAGATGATGAAAAAGTAAGCGACTTTTTGCAACATTGATTCATTTCCTCTTCCTTTGTTCTAGCGTAGATCATCTTGATATTTCAGCAGAAATAAGTACATTTATGCATTCTTCTACTAGGTGATTTTGGTCGGTCATAGTACCGGAGGTGCTTGCATTTCATACGCGTTGGAACATTTTTCCCAAAAAATTGCAAAAGCAGTTTTCCTTTGTGCTACAATGATATCTGATGGGCAGAGACCTTTCGACGCCTTTGCTGAAGAGGTACATATAACATATTCAATATTTTGATATATGCAAGATAATCTAGGGTAGTGCTTTGACTGCGGGTGAAGTTTTTTCCATGGCTTGTTAGAAACAAGAAAATAATTGTCTTATAAACCGGAGTTTTAACATGTCAAGACAATATCTGCTCTCGTCTAAAATTGACATGGGTATGTCGATGTTTTTCAATCCCGAGCAGATTGCACATGGTTCATAATTTTTCTACTAGTCATTTTCATTCATAACGTGCTCAAAGCGAATCTCCTCTGCAGCTTGGTTCTGCAGAACTTTTCTTGCAGGATTCCAAGTTTCTGGTCTATGGCAATGGTAAAGACAAGCCCGCTACTAGCTTCATGTTTGAGAAGGAGCAGATGCGGGGGTTATATTTCAATCAATCTCCAACGAAGGTACTCTCATCAGTTAAGCGCAAGTGCGCAACTCTAAAAGCATTCTTCTATTAATTTATCTCGAGTTTGTAATCAACCATCGGGATAAGTATATTCTACATAAATTTTGTTCTAATGCACCAGAAAATGAGTTCAATATACACATAAATTGCAGAGGGGTTTGCATTATTTGTTCTATTACAGATATATTGCATCATTTACATGCGCCATTAAGCAACTAATTCGTGTATCTGGTTTATTATTGAAGTGATAATGTCCTTACACAATCCATGAAGCTAAACTTTGAGTTTTTGGACCAAAAACGCCCTTCCCCAAGCAACAGACAAGAAATATGAATACACTAACTGAAAATCCGAGGAAAGACTGCTTTGTTGAGCTAGCATTGTGTGGTTTGATGGTTTCAGGATATGGCTCTGGCAATGGCTTCAATGAGACCCATACCTCTCGGCCCGATGATGGAGAAGCTGTCATTGACACCCGAGAACTATGGTACCAGCCGGAGATTCTATGTCCAAACGTTGGATGACAACGCGCTCTCTCCCGATGTCCAAGAAAAGATTGTCAGGGAAAACCCTCCTGAAGGAGTCTTCAAGATCAAGGGCAGTGATCATTGCCCTTTCTTCTCAAAGCCACAGTCACTGCACAAAATTTTGCTTGAGATTGCTCAGATTCAGTAGAGGATACAACATCTTCAAGAAGCAGCACAGATGGATTCTTTTTCAGGCAGTGAAAATAGCTTTTTCCCCTTTTTTATGAAACCCAAAGATGTGTAATAACTCAAGTTTTCTTGTGCAGAAATCAGTTTGCCAGTGAATATGAGATATGGAAGCTCCAAAGTGTGACTAGCAGCATTTTCAAGCATAATATATACCTATATAATGATTTTCAAAGAAAATATATATATAATAATGTGCATATTAGTCTTGAAACATTGGTCTAGTGGATGGAGAAGAGTTGCTTATGGTAAAAGTGTACAATATGGTATTGAGTCTTGAAATTAAATTGATTTAATTTAGTCTTGAAATTAAATTGATTTAATTTATCTCATCATAGGTCTGGACATGGTTCTGGTTCATGGGATGGATAGTAATTGTGAGAAATAATAAAACATTAAAGAGCATCTGTGGTCAAGAGAAAAACATTAAAGAGCATCAATGAATTGAGACTTGAGAAATAATACGAGTATGTTTTTAATGTGAATTCGATTAAGAAAGAATTACTTTTAATTATTAAAATGCTCCCTTAATTACTAAGTTGTCTTCAAACAATCAAACATTGTCGAAAAAATTCCTAAATTAAATTATGGTATCATATTTTACGTAGTATTTGCGTTAGAGAAGAATTAGGATTAGTAGACACCCAAAATGTCAAAACTACCCTTTGCAGCTCCACTAGTCCTGGTTGGACGTCCACCGAACAGTTGAGGGCTATTGTGTCATTTCACATGAAGGTATCCTTGTGTATCTAGTCTTCACCACTGCTTAAGTCGTCGTTTCTTTCTCCTGCAAGCGAAGTCATCCCTTTCTCCCTCTACAGCAAAAACCATCACTCACGGTTAGCCAATTCTTTCATCTATCTTAAATTCATTTGTTCTCTAATCGTTGGGCGTGTTTTCAATTGCTTTGTGATTCTTGGGCGTGTTTTTGCTTCAAATTTTGATTTTTTTTTGTTTGCTTGCCATCGATTCATGCCTAACATAAAGGTTGAGTTTTTGGCCGTGAAGGGATTTCTTCTGGCTACCCTTTTGTTGAAATTTTGAATGCTAGTGCTCTATAATTGGCGTGTTTTTTAGTGTTCATGGATCAACCTTAATTGTGTGTAAGCATGTTGTTGATTTAGTACTTTTGTATTTCTAGTCTGTTGGATGCTTGCCATGTTCTTTGGGTGACGAGGTAAACCTGCACCCACTATCCGTATCGGCTTGGGTAAATCAGCCTAGGTTGCCGAGCTGACATAGGCAACTTTTATTGGGAATTGAATTTGTAACATTCTTTTAGTAAGTCAAAAGTCTGATCAACTTGGCTAAAGTTGCCTCTTTTTGCCATGTTTTTGTCTTTACAAGATAGTAATTCATGTATATACCATTCATTGATGATGTTCTTTGTTGTTCCACTTTGATTAGTGAATTGATTGAATGTTGTTTGTGGGTTCCTGGAAATCATGATGTGTTTTTGACCTCAGATAATGGGTGGAAGTGAGATTTGTGATGATTGGGAGTCGGCTGATGGAAGAACTTTGGTTTTAGTTGGACGTACTGGGAACGGCAAAAGTGCTACTGGTAACAGTATTCTTGGAAGGAGAGCATTCAAGTCGATGACTAGCTCGGCTGGTGTCACGAGTACTTGTGAGTTCCAGAGAACGGTGTTAGATGATGGGCAGATTATCAATGTCATTGATACCCCTGGTATGTTCATGCTATTAATTTTCCAAATATATTTATATGAGGTTGGGTCCATTTGAAGTTTTCTCTTTTATGGTAAATGGTTTTAGTTGTTTTGAGTGTGGGTTGTATTGGAACGCTTACTGGTTGTTGTTGCAGGATTGTTTGATTTTTCTGGTGAATCTGAGTTCATCGGGAAAGAAATTGTTAATTGCATCAACATGGCCAAGGATGGTATACATGCTGTTCTTGTAGTTTTCTCTGTTAGAACCCGGTTTTCAAGAGAAGAAGAAGCTGCTGTTCAGAGCTTGTGCGATTTTTTTGGAAGCAAATTGGCCGACTACATGATTGTTGTTTTCACGGGTGGGGATGATCTCGAAGAAAATGAAGAAACTTTGGAGGATTATTTAGGTCGTGACTGTCCCGAGCCTTTGAAGGTATAATATAATCTGCTCCTAGATCAAATAGTTTGGTGTATTCTAATTTGACGGTCTACCTTCTTATGTGTTATATTTTTTGGATTTTCAGGAAGTTCTTAAGAAGTGTGGAAATAGGAGAGTGCTTTTTGATAATAAGACGAGAGATGCATCGAAGAAAGCTAAACAAGTGAGAGAACTACTTAGCCTTGTAAACATCGTGGTAGAACGTAATTGTGGGATAGCATACACTGATGAGATATTCTCGAACTTGAGGGTATGTCGTTCTTTAGACTCATTGTTTGTGTTCTTTCGATTGTAATATCACCCCAGTACTCAGGATGCTAATTCTGTTATTCAACAGGATGGAGCAGTTAGACTTCGCAATCAAACTGCAGAAGTTGAGTCCTCGAATGGGTACACCAAACAAGAGATATCTTTATTGAAGGATCAAATGCAAAAATCGTATGCAGACCAACTTAAGCGAATCACTGAAATGGTATGTCAATTGAAGAAGTTTATTTTTTGTTATTTTAACATGCTGAACTGACATTACTGAGGTCTAAACGAGAAGAATATGGTTCTTTAATGCCAAACCGAACTAGTTTGAGATTAACTCTTTGTTGCGTTGTGCTAACACTACCGACTAGTCAGTTGTGTATCCACAATTAAAATCCACGTCCTTGTGAAATAGAACTATTCCCCGTTTTAGTGAAGTTGGCCTTTAGAGATCATTTCAGTTTACGTGATGATAGTTAGCTAGGGAAGTAACGGGTCAACTTCAAATTGAAGTTGTCTTGTATGTCTGCCATTGTTATGCTCGCCATTTATGAAGCTTATGCATTGACAGGTGGAGTCTAAGCTGAAGGAGACGACTCATAGGCTCGAGGAGCAATTGGCAAAAGAGCACAGCGCCCGCTTGCAGGCTGAGGCGAGTGCGAGAGAAGCTCAGCAAAGATCCAACGATGAGATTCGAAAGCTGAGGGAGAATCTCGAGAGAGCGCAAAGGGAGACTGAGGAGCTCCGCATGCAAGCTAGAAATAGCGGGTGTCATATTCTTTGACAAACTTCTTGATGTTCATATCTATCTATTTGAGATTGCTCGTGTTTAACTCCATTGTGGACTGGATTGATCATGCCACTTTAATAATTTTATACATTCCCTATTTATTTGCTTCTATCGGCTATCCTATTCTATATATTATAGAGTTAAAACAATTTGGTTTATAAACCTTTGATTTTGATGCGTTCCCTATTTATTTGCTTATATGTGCTATCTCTCAAGATTCTAAACAGGCTTTGAATTGGAGATTTGGAGCTATAAATGCAAAATGTGTGTAATGGCAGAAGATGATAATAAGATTTTAGTAACTAATTAAGTTGTTTAGCTTTTGGATGGTTATGGTTGCACACAAACAAACAAACAAACAAACACAGCACTAAACACAAAGTCTTAGCAGAAGTCTGAGTAGTAGCAATAGTACACAAATGTAAAACACACCAACAGCCAATTGTATCCTCCCTCTGATCTGCACAACACACCTGCATCAACCAACCTGCATAACACAAACCCCACAATTCAAAACTGTCATCATCATTCTACCATCCAAGCACAGATCAACAACATCAAAATAACGCCTGCACGAATAGCTCAGTTGGTTCAAGCCCGGCCCTGACAAACACAATGTGGGGTAACTTCTTTAGGGCATTAGATACTGGTCCTCCCACATAATGGGTCAGTGACTGAGTCACTGTGATTTACCCTTCATACGGTGGGCCAGGGTGTGAGAGCCATTGGGACGAGAGATTTTGCTTTGTGGGCAACCACATCAAAATTGCATGCAGAAATGAGCTTGCAGGGCTAGAAAACACAGACAAAACCACCCACCATTGAAGGAAAACAGACAAGAAAACATGAACAGAAGTAGTAGCCCTCTGCAGGGTTAAGGTGGGAGAAGATGTACTTGTGTTCTTTAGTCGAGGTGGAGGGTCTTCTTGTCTGGAACAGGGTAGGAAGCTTGCACACTTTCCATGACATTGAGTTGCAGCATGTTGCGAGCAAGGTAGTGCTGGATGGCATGGTAGTCTTGCCCTGCAGGCATCATGCTTAGCTGCTGCAGCCTCTCATTTTCAGCTATCTGTTGAAAGGGAAAAGGGCCAATATAAGCCATTTTGAATGACAAGAATTCATAGATCCAAGAGATCCAAAACTTTGGGAGCCACCTGAACTAAGTTAGTCAAGTTATTGACTTTATAACCGCAAGATTACAAGTTCAACTTTCAACCAGAGTGGTCTATTAGTCTTCTTGGAACTTGGTTTGAGCCAAATAACTATATGCTACTTAAGCTGATTTACCTCCTTATGGTCCTTTGTCGACTAGGGTTACAAGATTGTTGACTTTGGGGGCAACCCCAGTCAAACTGTTCAGGTTGTTGATCTACTTAATAACCTTTACAAGTGGCCTTCCAGCCGGAGTGGCCTTTTAGCTTGTTTGTTTGAGCCGATCAGTTATAAGCAACCTAGACCGGTTTACCTCATTGTTATCCTTTGCCAATTAAGGTTACAAGATGAGATCTACCTAGTGCATAACATTCAATCAGACATATTCAACCACGTACACACAAAGTTTAGGTACCTTGGCGCGAAGGAAAGCGTTTTCTTGTTCAAGCTGAACCTCCTGTTGGTTGATCACAAGAGATTTGAGTGCAATATGGTGAAGAAAGTTTTTGAAAATCTTAAAGCATATTGAAGGGTAGAAGTAAAAAGATGGCATATATAAATGAGCAGTAGATAAGATAATGTTACCCTCTTTTGCAAGTTCTCAGTTTCAGCAATAATTAGATCATGCTGTTCAACACATAATAACATGAAATCATCAGATCAGAAAAAAAAAATGTGTGTTTGAGGATTATATATTGCTGCAACTATAAAAACAAAGTGACATATATATGATAGTTATCTTGTAAGAAACATTTTTCAAGTAAAAACTATGAATTGATCCTCCTCGTTGATTTGAAGTGGAATATGTAAAAAAAAATAGTGGCATTGAACTTGCCTTTTTGGACCTAATTTTTGAAATGCCTCTTTCAAGCCTGCTTTCTAGTTGCTTCAACTCCCTCACATTCAAAGAGCCCAACCCTTCTCCCACCAGATGCCTACAATATAATATGCACATCAACATCAGCTATTGAAAAAGAAAATCCTTAATCAAAAACGTTAAAAAGACCGACAAATTATACCATGGACTAGGGTCTATACCATACCGTGTTTATTATTATTATTATTATTATAAATAGAGATGACTAATAATATTTTTGTAAATAATTATAATTTTATTTACAATAATGTCATTTTCATTGTACCTTTTTGGAAAAAGTAAAATCATATATATATATATATATATATATATATATATATATATATATATATATATGCACATATACATACATATATATGCATGCATGCATATATATTGTTGTGAATTGAGGTTACCTATTGGAATTCTGGAGCATATGTATCTGTTGACGCAGCTTCTTTGATTCTTGTTGATAGAACTACATCCACATCAAACAACATATATGATAATCAACTGAATTTCATGGATTTCTCAACAAAATAATTGTTTTCCCTTTTTAAAACCAAATTACTAGGCAATCATTATTACTAGGCAATCATTATTGTTCCACATATTTGCGTGGACTATACTTTAGTACACAAATAATGTATTTTTAATATATTAATAATGTAAATTATATTTAAGAAAAATACATTATTTGAGTACTAAAAGTAAATTATTTTGTATAATGTGCATTTAGTACATGAATAATGTACTTTTATTATATTAAAATTTGTACTTTTTGTTATTGTCAACACAAAAATTTGCCAGTACTAAGGGTGTTAATGCAGATTGTCTTACATTACATCACATACTATATTTTAATATATATAAATAGGAAAATATATAAATTTTAGTTCATATATATCATGATTTGGTAGATCCGTAGATAGTGATGTTTTAATCATAAATACTACTCCGCGATTTTTGTATACAAAAGTATTAATTTATATTGTATAATGAACAATAATGTATATATACTATGATTTTACAAGTATGATTATTTTAGTAATATTTAAATGTAAGAATGAGTTACGACAAATTAGTTTTTTAAAAGATCAATTGTTTTTTCTCAATATTCATATTCGTTATTAGATGTTTTATTTTAAAAGCATATAAATTAAAGAGTTGAGTTAATTAAATAAGAAAATACCTGGGCATTAAGCTCTTGAGGGGTGCAGATATTTGAAGCATCAGAAGTTGCCTTCTTGTATCGATCTATTGTGCCCTTAATGCTGCATATATATAATTCCCAATAGTTAAATGAGTGAATTTTATATGTATTTAATCCCAATTAAAGCATGTGCTCCATCTCAACTAAAAGCCTAAGCTGATAGTTGGACTGCACATTTTATATTTATGCTCACAATCCCAATATTCCATCACTTCAATTATATATATTATTCCTCATACATATATGTATCATGAAACAAGAAAGATTTATTTTGTTTTTTGAAAAAAAAAAAAAATCCCACTTTTTCCCATTTTATCTTCTTTTTTTGGATGACTGAAGAAAATTGCAGTCATTATTGGAAGGGTGTAACCCTTCCCAATAGAGGTAAGTCGAACTAAAAAGACTCTAAGCAACGAGTTCAACTGATAAAGTATTAACAAGAATCGATCGAAATCGTGACATTTTTATATGAGAATCATATTCTAAGCGTAAACTATCCTTTTGGGGTGAGACCATCTACTCTCTTTATAGTTTGTGGGGGTGGGGAAAGGTTTCATAGGAAAAGAAAGTCATTGGGACTTCAAACTTTAATTTTCCTAGCTGTGAAGGGAGGCAAAAAACCTAGTAATGATTAAGATTGTGTTCAGATGGTTGTTTGTTCAAAAGGATGCAAGCAATAAAACCCCAAAGCTGAAAAGGGAAGCAAGGAACAAAGATCACAGTACAATGAGATAACACAAAACAGGAAACCAGATCATGAAACCTTAAACTGGACTGCCTGGATGGGTGGATCTATATCTTCATAAAGCTATGATCACATCCAAAAGGAGGGTTTGGATTCTCTCAAAACACACACACACACATATATAGTTGTATGTTTAAACATCAGATCAGATCAGATCAGACTGCATACATTTTTTTTTTTTTTTTTGCATCAGATCAGACTGCATACATTTGCATGTGAGAGGTGGAACTAGCAATTAAGCCACAGGGAGAGATTCTAGTCTTGTGGGGTACTTTTTGGTGCAAATTCTGCCTGAGAACTTATGAGCCAATTAATGAGACATGGACTGACACTTTTTTTTTTGGTGGGTTACAAGGACAACGCAGTCACTACCTAAGAGTGTGTATTGAATAATTTTTGTTCATGTGTAATAGCTTGTAAACTACATAAGAAAGGTAAATCGCACTAGAAAGACTATGTTTCATGAATTCAATCAACCAGAAAAATGTTGATAAGAATTGAACTCGTAACTTTCAAATAAGAGAAACTGACTGCTGGATGGCCTTCACTTATTATTTTTTTTAAAACTATTTATTTGTTATTATTGTTGTTGTAGAGTGTTTTTTTTTCCTAATCCAACAACAATGACTTCTTAAGCAAAATTATATCAAAGTACACATTACTGTAATATTTTTTCCAAACCTTTAACTTAAAAATGTAGACACTTGTAAAAAAAATTTCAGAAAGGTTATCGGAATGACTAAAATTGTTACTAAATTGAAAGTTAGCACTAAGTGGGCATATGCCACATAGGCAAATTAAATAGCTAGTCTATCAATATAAGAATGAATGAGCTAGAGATCCACAAATGAAGAATCAAGTAGCAGTGGGAAGTGACAAGCTTATACACATATATAGTAGCTATATAATTACCCCCCCCCCCCCCAAAAGTTGTGTCATACATTATAGAGGAAAAATATTTCACTCATTCATCTCTACTATCCAGCATGCCTCATCAACACTCATCCCAATTCAATGAAAGAATCCCAAAAGAAAGGAGGAAACACTCCAAGTGCATGAAAGTGGGGTGAGAACAAGTACAAGAATAATGTGCAATTTGTAAAGTTACCATGTAAGATTTTACTAAGAATGTAAAAGGGGGAAAACTCAACCATCTTGCTACTCAAGAAACTTCTAGATTTTTTTTTTATTTTTTTTTTTTAGGTTTTTGTGTTTTTTTGGGTGGGGGGTGTTATTATAGCATATGGGATCCTTCCTGAGACTAAGTCGGATTCAGTTCGAGTTGTGTCCAGAGTTTGACTCTACTTGTATGATTCAAACAAGAAAATGAAAAAGTTGCAGACATGGGACAACATAGAACTTGTCCAGACAACACAAATATATATATATGCATTGATGAAGTTAAGTTGGGACAACAGAAAGTGAAAAGGTTAAGTTGCAGACATGGGACAACATAGAAATTGTCCAGACAGCACAATATATAATCAACATGGGACAACAGAAAATGAAAAAGTAGTTGCAGAAATGGGACAACATAGAACTTGTCCAGACAGCACAATATATATGCATTAATGAAGCTATATATTAACATAAGGAAATGGAAGAGCAGATCAGAGCTAGGAAAAGAACAGAAAAAGAAACATTACTTGTTGTTGGAGTATTCATAAACGCGGCCACGACTAGAGAAAACAATGAGTGCAATTTCTGCATCACACAGAACTGAGAGCTCATAAGCCTTCTTTAGCAGCCCATTCCTCCTCTTGCAGAAGGTCACCTGGCGATTCGTGTTGTTTTCGATCCTCTTTATCTCAATCTTCCCCCTCCCCATCTCAGCTTAGCTTGCAGTCCTAATAGCCATGGCAATCACATGAAAAATGGCATCATTTTACCATTTAGATTACATCTGACAACATTATATTAATGATCCAAGAACAAACATTTATTACATCCTCTTCACAAATCACAGAATTGTTGGACAACCCATCTAGCCAGCCAGGTTAATTAGTCGCCCTGTTGACTTAATAATCACAAACTTCCAAGTTCGACTCCCACGGGAAGTAGCCTATTAGCTTTCTGATCAGTTATGGATTACCTAGACTGGTGGTTCTTTACCCGCTAGGGTAACAAGGGCAGATTTTACCCAGTAAGGTTTACTCGTCATCCAAAAAGCTAAGAATTGTGGGACAATTATTAAGACACCCAATGTTGTAATCAGATCCCCAGAAATGAATTTCATGAAAAGAGAGAAGAAACATAATCAAGAAATTAAGGATCAAAGAAAGAATCTTTCTTTAATTTGATCCAAACCCCAAAAACAATAAAACAAAAAGAAAAAAAGAAAAACTTCTTGGAACTATATATCTGATTGATGATGCTTATATATATAGAAATCTGATCAGATCAGATTCACTCTTTTTGTGAGTCTATGCTGCTGACAGACAAAAACACATTAAACAGAAATTCAAGAACAAAAATAGCTTCTTTAATACTTAAAGTTGAAAATAACACAACTAATAAAAAATCAAAAAATTTCCAGCAGATCTAACCTAGCATGATGACTATGTATGTATATATGCATATATATTTTTATATATATAATGAAAATCTGGAAGGTTACTATGATAATCACTTTTCTGCAAATGCATGAAGGGAAAAAAACACATATTTGTTCTTGACTTTTGCTAATTTACTTATAATAATAACAATAATGATTGTTATTATTTTTGGATGTGTTTTGTTTGGAAGAAAAATTAAGCAGGTGGGTGTAATATTATCCTATGTTAAACTACTTTAATCTACCACAACAGACCTGATCAAGTAGCTTCAACTGAAAAGATTGCTATTTTCTGGCAACTTCAAACCCTTTTCCAAAGCTTCAAACAAAATCCCAAACAATCCCTTAGCTCCTCTCCCTCCTTTATCTCCCACAAAACCAAGAAACCCCAATTATTTATCTCTTTCTTTCTTTGTACCTGCAACTATAGAGATAGATATAGAGATAGAGAGATAGAGAGATATATAGAGAGAGAAAGAGAGCTGGCAGAGAAAATGACTTAGAAATGGCTTTTTACCAGATATGAACCCTACGTGATATTATGGAGCTGGCCAATTTAAGAGCTTTGCAGTGCCATTTCTTACCAAGAACAGCAAAGAGTTTCTGCCTTTTCAACTTTACCAAACTGCCCCTCACAACATGCACACATCTAAGCTGGCCTTGGTTGGTCTCATTGGGGTGGGGTGAGGGGCAGACATGGCATGAAAATTTCAATTTTTTTGGAAGGGGGGGAGAATTAGGGTTTTTAATTTAATTTGGTGCTCTCCACCTAAATGTCACCTAAGAAAATGTTGGGTACTTTCTCTCTTTCCTTTGTGTTTTGAGATTTTTTTTTTCTTTGATTCCATCCTCTCTCATGTGGAGTGCTTTTCCAATTTTCGTTACAGCGTATCGTAAATCTAGGATAAAGTGACAGTGACATTCTACCGACAGCATTATTGAATATTAATGTAAATAGTTTTCTTACAAGCCATCAATGGGTTCAATTTGTAAATAGTTTTCTTATATATGAATGTATTTGTACACATAAAATACAGAATATAACATAAAAATCAAAGAGAGATAGGGATTTGCTATACTTGGAATCATATCATCAGCATCTAACTTAGTACTTAGAACTGACATCTTGCTTAGCTTAGACTTAGAGAATATGTAAATAAGTTATGTGTGAGACACATTTCTAAATTGTGGCAAAAATCGGATGGTTCTTAGTCTTTGCACTTAATTCTCTTCAATTTTAGCAAACTAAAATAATTCCTTGTTGCTAATAATTTTGGTAAGTTTTGTCCATAAAATACACAACAATATTTAATTTACCACAGGTTTTCTTCAATGGACCTTCCTTTTCCCAAGGCCTCGATCTAGTTAAAAGGGAAGAGACCCACGCTATCTCACCCACACCTTATGGATGTTGTTGTGAGTAGAGATTGGTGGTGTACGTGCGTATTATTGGATCATATTTATTATATAAAGAAGAAAATTTTTCTTTCCAAAAAGGTTGAATCTAATCCCAAGAGCCTCACCCCTAAGTCCGACAGAGGCTAGTCTTTTGTTTACTGTGCACAATGAGCCCTTCATTTTGAAATATTGCTCCCACATTGCTGCTGGTGAGACTCGACCCCTGATTTTTCTTTCCAAACTTCACCTCTGTGACCAAATGGCGCGGTTACATTTTCTCAATTTTCTTGGTTGGGCCTTCATGATTTTGATAAAGAAAAGAATATAATCCTCTTGATGGTATTCTGCCGCTAAAGAAACACATATTTACGACCATTCAAAAGGTAGATGAATTTTTTTTTATTAATTTTAAATATTTTAATTCGTTCTTTCCTGACTATATTTGATGACAAAAATTAAATCCGTAACTTTCTAATATCAGAATCATGCATGCTTCTCCACTCACTTGATGTATATTGGTTGCTAGTTTGAAGGCAATTGCAACTCTATTGATAGGAAAATGCCGAAGGGCTCGAAACGATATTTTGCTCTCATATGTGGCAATATATACAGAATTTGATTTTATAAAGTACAGAATTCATGTTCATAATGCACATAATTATATAGTTGAAGACACATAAACATTTAACATAATACACAAAATTCATGTTCATAATGCACAAAATTTATGTTGTTTGGTTACATGGGTTTTTACATTAAAATTGGATTTTATGTTTGGCAAGTTTAGTTAGCTTAGGGTATTAATAAGGAATTAACATCCAAATAGATTAGATTTTGTTCCATACTGAGATAGTTATGAGTAGGGAGAAGATAAGAATGGATGCAATGGGTTGATTCAACGGTGTATATATATTATTGACGTCTTTTGATCTCAAACTAAAAACTTACGGTTCACTTTGTATGATTGTATCTTTAATAGAAAAAAAAAACAGTTTTCCTCAGTAATTAGAAAGTTAAAGTTGGCTCTTTTTTTTCTCATAAATGATGGAATATTATATTTATATTACTATTAGCGCAAGATTGACCTTTTACTTTTATTAGTCTAACTAGTTTTTTCTTATGCGCGATGTGAGCATACATAAATATAATATGTGCATTCCAACTATCAGCTTAGGCTTTTAGTTGAGATGGAGCACATGCTTTAATTTGGTATCAGAGCCATGCAAAAAGATCATGGGTTCGAATCTCCGCGTCACCCTCAATAAGCGACTTCCACGTGTTGCGCACGGAAATCCACCGCACACGTTGAGTGGGCGTGTGAGCATACATAAATATAATATGTGCATTCCAACTATCAGCTTATAGTGGAAAAGGTAATGGAAGTTATAACGGTAGGGGTATATTTGTTTAAAATATTATGTAATACAACTTTTATAGCATAATATACAAAAAACGGACATAAATCAATGGTATAACCTTCATTCACATTTATTATGTTTTTAGATAATACACAATTATAACCGAAGTGTAATATAAGACTTACCCCCATTGCCCTTTCCTAGTAAGTGAGGGTCGAGAGTATGGGTGCAACTGCCTAGTTGCTATATCACACATATTTATTTGAACTTATTAGTTATTATTAACTTTAATAACTTATATTAATGTTTGTTCAAAGTATCTAAACTATTTTAGAAAAAATAATTATTATTAACTTTAATAACATATTAATGTTTGTTGAAAGTATCTAAACTATTTTAGAAAAAATAATTATTATTAACTTTAATAACATATTAATGTTTGTTCAAAGTATCTAAACTATTTTAGAAAAATAATTAGCTTTTTAAAAGTTTGGCATATATGAGTCAATAGTATTAAAAAAAAAAAAAAAAAAAAAAGAAGTTTGGCACATATGTCGACTAGCCAAAGCTCGTGAGCCTTGGAACTGGCCAACTCGATCGAAATGCACATTACACTGTAATGGAGCTGGCCAACTCGACTTTGATATTGTACTTTTAAGAAGTAAAATTATTTCATATGTTCCCATAGGTTTTAACTTTTACATGGTGTTTGGTTGGAGGAAATTACAATTCCATTCCCACTTAATTCCACCTAATTACGAAGATAACTAAATTCCTTCGTTTGGTTGGAGAGAATTGTAATTTCACGGAATTGCAATTCCCTCATTTTCATGGAATTAGAATCTCATGGCCCATCGGGATTTTAATTCCGTAGATTTTAGGACGAAAAAAAAAAAAGGTAATTCTGAGACAAAATTACCCATCCCTTTTTTAATTTAAAATTGAGGCTTAATCTTCTCTTCTAGATTATAGCGTGCATTATTTTTTTACTACGGTCAATTGAGAACGCCATTCATGATCAATAATCATTTTAGGCCAACTTTAATCAATTGTGTATTTTCAAGTATTTAAATTTGATATGTGTATGTAGCGTATTTGCCTAAATTTTGAACAACAAAATTTTCATTCTGTGCATTGATGGTGGGTGTGTTGTATAATGTTCATTCTGTGTGCTGATCTATGCAACTGTGAAATGTGTGAGTTGTGTGTTTGTTAACTTTGTTTATAATAGCAAATGAATTCTTTATTTCTATGCAATAGTGATTGAAAATTTGCATGGTTTATAATAATAATAATAATGAGCATTTTGGACTTTATACCACTTATTCTTTTTCAATTCTCATGTATACCAAACATTCCCACTTTTCCAGTAATTTTATTTCTGCAAACCAAACATTGGAATTTAAATTCTCATTGGAATTGCAATTACTTTCTTACCTAATTCCTTCATTTCAACCAAACGCCTCGTTAAGATAATAGCATTTCTAAGACTTGAACTGAGACCTCTGGCAATGCATGCATGTTGATCAGACTTAGCTAGGAGTCCACAATTTATATTCATCTTTGAAAGGTATAATATTCAACCACTCGTGACAACAGACTATATTGGTGCGACGATGTCACAATTTACATGTAACGTACAATGCACCAAGTCAATGATAAGTTTTAAGTGTCAAAATATAGATGATTAAAACGGTTGGAGATATTAATTAATTTCTACTAAATTAGAGTAAGCATTGGAAGCAGGCCAGAGACACGTTTCATCCCAAAAGTAGAAAAATAAATTGATATGAATTAATTCGCTTTGTATAATATAATTATGAATTTTGACCAACAAAATAAGAATATATATTTGATAATAATTTATGTGCAATGCCTCGGGATATATATATATATATATATATATATATATATATATTCTAATAAAGGAAAAATTTATTTGATATGTTTTTTATTCATTTCACTCATTAAAAAAATATAACAAATATATAGAGAATTTCTACTCATTGAAAATTTGAAATAATATATTACAAGAAAATATCCTAAATGAAGTAAATTGTGAGATGCGGCTTAAAACCTCTCCAGTCCCCATGCTTGCTCAACTGGCCTACAACCTTCAAATGTTTGTATATTAATGTCACAATGATGCCTTTTTTTTTTTTTAATCCATGATACAGTTCAGGCTATATACTTTGCGACAACTAACCAATCAAAACTTTTCAACTTATTTTGAATTGATTGACCAGTTAAACTATGCCTCAGATGCCTCCTTACACAGAGAAGAATAAGGTGAGCCTAAGAGTTCAAATATAAAGGGAATATTTGAAACAAATATAACCATCAATAATATTATTCGTTAATAATCAAATCATATAGTTGTATTTTAAAAAGTTGATATTCCGTATTTTATAGTGATAATGTAGAAAGGGGGTAAAAAGTCATAACGTGCAAGTCACGATTTTCAGTGGAAATTTCTCACGCCTGCTACTCTGCTAGCTCCTATCTAGCTTATTGTTTTTATTTTTTATTTTTACCATTTTTTCTGTCAACTTTTAATCATAGACTAGCTTTATTTTAGAAACTTGGAGTTTTGTTCAAGAATTTTTTAAATATTAAAATGATGAAAACAACAATGGTTTTTTTTTTTTTTTTTTTACAATTTAAAATTATAAATTTATAGTTTGTGACATTTTAATTGAGTTGGTTGAAGAAAAGTCTAACAATCCGTTGGTCATCGACGTGAATGAGAATTAAATTTCATAGAGAAAAAAATGATTAAATGAACTCTTTAACTTAACATGAAAGTATAATTATACACTACTTTAACTTAATACGAAATGTGGCATTTATCTGGTGGGACGAAGATAACCAACAAGCTATATATCTTCATTTCGCCTTTATTCGCTAAACGAAGTGAGCTCGATGATTTTTTTTATTTTATTTTTTTGTAATGATTCATTTTTTTTTGTTTATATTATGGAAAAATACACCAATAAGTATCATTGATTTTGTTTTATAATTTATCACAACCATCAATACTTTGTGTGTGTGTGTGTTTTGGGGAGGGAGAGGGGGGGGGTGTATTTTTGGACAATAATTATAAAACAAAAAACAATTTATAACTATTCTTAAAATTTCAATTCCTATAATAATTTGTCTTTGTTCACATAACACACCATTTGTAAACTCCTAAATTTGAACTAAACAACCAAACAAGTCATAGGTAAAAGGCTAATTAAAACAACTGACTAGGTAAAATACAAAAGTTTTTTTTTTTTTTTTTTTTCATTTGGTGCATTATGCATATCTAGATAAAGGTATATTAGGAGTAGAGAATAAAATCTTATATGACGAGAGAAATCCGTAACCGCTATTCGATTGTGCTCATTGAGTGAATCACGCTCTAGTGTAATAATTTACAAACCAAAGTGACAAAGTAAATCGTATTAGGAAGACCCAGTGCGACGAACTCGACTGAAATGGTGTTGGCAGAAACTAAACCCGTAACCTTCTGGGACTATAATAATGCTTCACTTACTCAGTAATTCCTTTCGGAACAAGGCATGACATTTTAGGAGTGATATGATGTCACTGTTTTACTTGTCTATTAAGGTTAGACATTCAAACTCAAGTACTAAACTATTGGTGGAATAGGTTTAAATTATTAGTCAATTCAAATGGGAAGAGTCTTTTAGAGGTGATGGTAATTAACTCATTATATTCTACTATAGCATCCATATATTTTCATTATATTGGAAAGTACATGGTACCTTTTAAAGTATAGTACCTTAATGCTTTTGTTCTTTGTTTTTTGGGAAAGTTAAACTTAGTCATAGTTGTACAAATTGAGATTATTATAACACATCATTTCAATTAGGAAATATTGAGTAAATTTTATTTTATTTCTCATCCTAATTCGGTTTGGTTAAGTACATAGTGTTTTGTGTAACATTTTTATTTCGTGAAAAGTTATTCTTTTTTTTTTTTTTAAATGTATATAACATTTGAAGGGAATTATGAGCATCTAGAGTCATAAACGCATATTATTACACATGTTTTATCTCAATTGACTGTTTAAGCAGATAGTGAGACTTACTAGTGAACTACTCTGTATCTACTATTAAACTAATCTAGGATAATGTTCAAATAGTATGTGTCCGGTGAGTTTGACTCTTACTCAGAAAGCTTGGCTTAGGATTCTTTCACATGAAGCTTGTAATTGTACTGTATTTGCAATCTGCTTATCAAAAGCTCCAAATTGCTAGGTTGCGAATTATTTATTTTCATGTTGAAGTGTCTCACATCGAAAAAAAATATAAATTTATAACGTTATAAGTTCAACTAATTAATTCTTTTATTTATTCAATATTTTAATTATCATAATTGTTGAAAACTTTAACAAAAAAAAAAAAAGAAAAGAAAAAAAAACATTTTAAGTGACAATTTTCTTGTACATATATTTGTGAGATCCACTTTCAATTTGGGTCGGATCAAAATAGATTTGAGTTTTCTCAAATATGTTTTATTTGCCAAATTTGATTGTTAATTATATATAAAAAAATGATAGAAAACCTTTGTTAGCAGTTGCAGAATGTCGAATTTGATTCTTATCAAGGACGAAAACGAGAGGTGTGTATTTGATCTTATTGTAGATATTAGTGTACAAACATTTGAGGCCTATAGGCTCGTTGAAGCATATCCCGCTTTATCTCTTCCACCCGTCTACCGGACAAAACGGTGGGACCTCTGAATTACCGTGATTTACCTCTCCACTACCTTGTCGAGCTAAGGTGTAGTAGTCTTGAGAGTGAGGAAATTTCGCCGTCTGTGTGCAAAGAACGATGTGACCTTTAACTTTAGGATTCAAACTTATAAAAAATTATTTTTTGCGAAAAAAAAAAAAAAGAAACTTATAAAAAATGATAGGAAAACGTGGACTCCACGTTAAATGACTGCATAATCCTTGATAGTTTTGACCTATGTGAACTTGAACGGAAGAAAAAGAAAAGAAGAGATACAATTTTGAATTTAACCAAAATATAATGAAAAAGGAATCTATGGATAAAAATGGAAAACTTCCAATGAGAGTAGCAAGCCATTTATGTAATCACGCGGACCATTTACTTTGGACCACTTAATGCGTTATTGCTTGTGTTGAACGGTCCGACTAATCTACCCTTCTTTAAAAAAAAATGGTTGAGCCGGTCGCATATATATTTTGTTTTTGTTTTTTTTTTTTTTCACGAATTTAGCAAGCACAAAAACACGGATTCAATTGTTTTTTCTTTTTTTAGTACAACTAATTCAATTGTTTTGTTAGCAATTGTAGAGATTAAGCATTTGCTTTTACACTAAAAACTATCGCGCACAGTGAATATGCTATTATATTTATATATATTGTATACTTGTATAACAACTAGCATTACATTTCAAATGCATAGTCGCCACATCAATATAGGATGTTGAAGTTAGCCTTCTTGGCCTATTAATCTACACTATTCTTTATCTTCAGCTTTGATATCTGCTAGAAGGATTTGTTGGTGCTAACTGGGGCAACCCTGGCCCAACTCTCGACAATTAGTTTGGTAATCACAATATTTTAAATTTAACTCTCCATTTGAAGTTATTTATTGACATTTTTTTGTTGAAACCGTTTAGTTGTGAACAACTTAGTTGATTTACCTCCTTGCAATCTACTTAGGATCAATCACAAGTTGAATTTCACTTGAACGCACAATCGATAGTGACTATGAGTTTTTCCGTAAATTCAAAAACTTCTTTTAAAAAACTTGTTCTGTGCTGGTTTTGCCCAGATTTTTCTGCTCCACTCTCTGTCTTCACTATTCATCATGCTTTTCTGCATGTACTATACTTTAGGCCCATCTAATTATAACCCTGGCTTGGCAGCTTTGTATGGTTTTTGGCTAGTTCTCTTGTTGTATCTATGCTCTTTTTGAGGTTTAAGGATCTCTTTTTGCTTTATTTTTGTGTACAACTTTTTGGACATATACAACTTTAAGTGCATCTACTAGCAGGAAAAACTCATTACTTTTACGAAAAAATGCAAAACTGGAAGAAAAAACAAACCCGAAATATGTTTACTTGTGCATATATGTGGTTTGGTAAAGAAAATAGAGAACGGAAAACTAAATAATGAAACAAAACGCACATATGTTTTCAAAATTTCAATGGCAATGCCAAACAGCAAACTGAATGATATGTTTCGTCTCAAACTAAAAGTTAAGCAGATAGTTGGATTACACATTTATGTTTATATATTGTAATATCTACTCGGTCTTACTGTACATCTTACAAACGAGAAACGTAAAGCATAAAATTCTAAAAAGTATTTCGATAACCTTAGAAAAAGAAATGTCTGCAAACTCTTACATATACTGCTATTCATCTATGCACAACCACAAGACTTGTAAATGCAGATCTGTAAACCTCAGAGGCAGCTAAAATGCACATAAAGAAGAAGAAAAAGAATAACAAATCTTGGCGAGGCATAATTATGCTATGGACGAGGAAAGTTCGACCTCAGATTCCCAGCTCAACGTTAAGATCATCGTCTTCTTCAAAGAGCTTTAGAAGGCGGGCGTGCTGTTCTTCTCTCCTCTTCCTCTGCCAAAACTTGAAGACGATCACTGCCCCTCCAACGAGGGCTAACACCCCGAGGCACACGCCAAGGACAACGAGCGCGGTGGACTTCTTGGATGAATGGTTTGGAGATTCTGTTCCAGAATTTGCTGGCGCTGAGACATCTGCCAACCCTTTAGAACAGAAATGGGAGCACGAAATCACTATCGAACTGCGGGAATCTCAATCTAAATTAAAGAAAGCTGTTCTATTCGGTTCCAACCCTTGAGAACAGAAATGGGAACACGAAATATAAGTATAAAACCATGCAGAAGCTCAGTCTAAAGAAAGCTGTTCTAATCAGTTACTGGCAAATAACGAAATTAGAGCCTCTGAAAGGTGAATACTTCATAGCTAAAGCTATATTTGCAAAATCACAAAATAACAGTGATAAGAACAGTAATCAGACAGCTTTCTAAAGTTCCATCAACAAACTAGATTTGACATAATCCCTCTTCCTTCCTAACAGTCACCAAAGGAGGCTGAATCCGAGGTAAGGCAATATAGGTACTTGACCCTCCCAAATGCTTAAAGGACTAATAATCAGATTCGGGTAGACAAAATAATACCATTCGGATAGTTCTAAACGTATTCAGCTTCAAGAATGACTAAAACGGGCGAATACCCGGGGCAACCCAGCCAAGTTAATAAAGTTGTTGACTTGGTAGCTACAAAATTATAAGTTCAACTTGTAATGAGAGCAGTTTATTAACTTTCTTAGTTTAAGTCAGTCAGCTATGAACAACCTAGGTTGATTTAACTCTTGTAATCCTTTGTCGACTAGAATCATATTCCCTCTCGGGCATTGGGTTTCCTCGTCATCCAAAAACAAAGGACAATACCCTCTCTATTGTCATCCCTACTCATCCCTAGGCTGAATTAACCTATGCTCATCTCAGGGGTTTAGGGGTTAATGTCAAACTAACATTTGAAGATGAAGTAACCACACAATATTTGCATCCACAATGTCAACTATGCTAAACCCAAACATATTTCAAGTATTAACCATAGAAAAGATCCAATCTTTGCCTCTAAAACCACAATCAATAATCAAGATTCATGATTTGCAGACACAATCACTCCAATCCCACAAACCCCATCAAACCAAATCAAACAAAAAAACCATCAATCTAAACTGGGATTCAAGAATCAGGAAGCAAAGAGGCAAACCTGGAATGAACCACAGAAAAACTGAGACAACTACCGACAATATCGAAGGTCGCATGAGCACCAAACAATAATCCCCTTTCATTTCTGTTCCTTTTGCTCCTCTTGTTCTTGCAAAGCTGAGGCCAAATCAAAGAGAAAATTTTTCTTTTGAAAGAAGCAAAGGGTCAGAGTAGTTGTGCCGTCAAACTCGTTTGCGAGTCGAATTTGACCGTGAATTTCAACGAGAATTGTCTGCGTGTTTTACAGTGTCATCCTTTTACTTGGTAAGAATCGAAAATAATTTTCCTTTAAAAAATCTGAGCTATAAAATAGTTGAGATTGGATCAAAATCAATGCGTAACGTATACGTGGGGTATATCATAATTTTGGAAGTAGAAGTTTAAAAAGAGAAGAGTTGACTAAATTGCATATAATAGAGATAGTTTGTCGGGACAAGAATGCATTTAAAAGAACGATGAAAATGAATAGGATGGTATTCGGATTTGTACTAAAATGTAAAATATGTGAAATAGAAGACTTTTACGACTATAATTCATACTAAAAGTACTTGTTAATAAGTCAAGCACCTTATGTCCAGATGGATGATTCTCTCATATGAGAGGTCATGAGATTGAGCCTGATATGTTTATACATATTTAAGCGATCACGAGTTAAGTTTTAACATGTAAATAAAATATTTGTATACTTTCTTGCTTCAAAATGAGTTTTTTTTTTTTTTTTGTTGGGTCCTATATTGCTTAGTGACCTGACAAAATTATAGGGAGTAAGTCACAACGATTTAACGGTTCATTAGGTACTTTCCTCTCATTTTTCCCTCCACATGTACTTCAATTATATATGTAGTGTAAAGTTAATTTCATGACTTTTACCCAAGTATTTAGTCTTAGATAATGAAATTTGTTATTTGTTTATGAGTCTTGATTTGACATGAAATGTGATTCATGTATAATAATCAATGCTCGTTCCATTTATTTTTTTGTTAAGCAATTATTATCCTCGTTCCATTAGGGGTGACCACGGTTCGGATCGAACCGAACCGGCACTGTAGCAACCGGAACCGGAACCTATACGGTTCCGGTTAAGGTTCCGGTGATTCTGGAACCGGAACCGCCGGTTCCGAACCGGAACCGGACGGTTCCGGTTCCAGAACCGGAATTAATAAAAAAAAAAATATATAAAATTGTAAGCCACACCAGGCGTGGCCTGGTGTGGCCTACTGGGCTACTGCCGACTGGCAGTAGCCAGTATGGCTACTGCACACTGGCAGTAGCCAGTACAAGACTCAAGTGAGTCTTTGAAAATTCAAAGACTCACTTGAGTCTTGTCTACTCAAAATGACAAATGTCATTCAACTTTTTTTTGTTGCAGGTGTTTGTTCAAAGACTCACTTGCCTCTAACGTGCAAATTTTGAAGTGCCAGAGAATCTCTGGCACTTCATTAAATTTATTGGCTCCCTTTGCAGCTTTGGAGGTATATCTGCACAATGGGAGCCAAAAACTTCCGGAAATTTAGGCTTTGAATCTGTAAATTTCGGAAATTTTTTTAAAATATAAACGTTGTATTTGTAAGAACGGATAGTTTTTTGTCAGAATGTAAGAACGGATTTATTTTTGTGTACTCTTCAATTTTCATCACTTCATCAGGCATTAAAGGCTTCAACTCCTTCAACTTTTCAAGACTTCAACTGATGGCTCTTCTATCTTCTATATATAAATTAGTGACTTCAAAAATAATTTTTTACGCAACTTTCAATATTTAACTCTCTCACTCTCTCACTCTCTCAATATTCTGATTACTCTCTTACCTACAAGTCTACAACTACAATTTTTTTACGCAACTTTCATTCTTTCAATATCTTACTCTCCATTCTCCAACTCTCTCACCCTCTCAAGTCTCAACTCTCAATACTTTAATTACTCTCCTGCCTAGTGCCTACAATTTTCTCTACATTTTTTTTTATATCTCTACACTCTAGCTACATGGATAGTTCAAGCAGAGCATCCTTTTCCTACGAAGGCCAAGCTAGTGGTAGTCGTGGTAGTCGTGGAAATCGTGGAAAATCTCCTGCTATGGAACCTCCACGGCATTCGGTTCATGGATTTTCAAGAGAAAATCCTTCTTTTGAAGCTCCCCGGCATTCGGTTCATGGATTTCCAAGCGAAGCGCCTTTTTTTGAACCTCCACGGCATTCGGTTCATGGATTTCCGAGTGAACATGAATACCACCAATTTGACAAAGTATTGGTCAAATATTTTTTTACTTATTTATTTTAGTATTTCTTGTTATTTTTAAATTTGTTTCTTTGTCGTTAGTAATACTTTTAATATAATTTTTGAATATAAATTTTATGTACTAATACTAAACTTAATACTATGAGAATTTGAATTGTATATAATTTAAATAAAGTATTGTTAACCAAATCAGACATATAAAAAGTGACGGGGTGAGTAACAATTTTTGTTAGGATAAGACTATAAATTAATGGACTAATTTTACAACTCTAATAAGATAATTTCTCCAATTTTATTATTATTATTGTTGTTGTTATGTATTAAAAATATGATTATTTACAAATTTATTTTTTATTATGTATCTAACACAATAAAAATTTATATAAACTAAATATGGGGTTTACTTGCCAATTTTGAAAATTGTTCAGTAGCGACATTCCTAAAGTGCCCTTATCAACACACTTTCCTCGGCCGACACACCATATTCCATAAACATTTTTCCGGTACCCATAAAAACAACTGCTCACACGGGTAGTATATATTTATCACATTCGTATCCGATTTTGACCTCTCGATCGAAACCCTAAACCCCACTCCCGCAAGTGAAGTGGTCTACGGCGGTTTCTCAGAACAAGTAAGTCGCTAAGATAATCTCTCTGAATTTCATCCGATCTGAGATTGCATTTATCGGTTTTTAGTGTATTTGGATGCATGCGTTGGTGGAATGGGGATTTTGTTTGTTTGTTTATTTATTTATTTTTTTGATTTTGATTTTTCAGGTAGCTGTGGTCGGAAAATTGTGTTGGAAGATTCTGTTCTGAAGCCATGGCTCTGGTGAGTTTCTTAGGGATCTTGCTTTGTAATGGATTCTTAACTTTGAGCTGTAGATCTGGATATTAATTGTGTATTATCATTTTGATTGCTTAAAGTTCAGTTTTTTAGCTGATTTTGTCGTCTGGGTAGAGGCTAACATGCTGAATTTTGCATGTTTAAAGCTTATGATTTTGTCTATTGTTACTGACATTCATGTCCGTCACAAATTTGTGTTTCTGGGTGTGAAAAGAATGCTGCTTTTTTGGTTCTCTTAGTTGTTTTTTTTTTTTTTTTGAGTCTTGTGCTCTATATTTTTGGTCCAAATTTGCCATGCTTTTTTCCTTCAAATGGTGTTAGTTTTATGACTTTTATCTTGGCTAAGAACAATTCTTCAAAATTAGCATGTCTGGGATTCACATGCTTGTTAAATACTGTTGTGCATATTATAAACATGCTAAAAGGCATCTTTTTTTTGTGAATGGTGGGGTTGACGAGGAAGGCCAAAGAAAATCAAACATTGATAAGTTTATCAAGTTAACTAAGAGATAATTACCTGAGTGTATTTCAATCATTTAATTTAATCTGTACATCTAACAGTTATGATTTTTATTAATTTCCTTCCCTTGATAGGTTTATTAAGTCTACTTTTTATTTTTTGTTATTGATTGATTTTCGTTGAACCTGGAATTGGGCCCATCGCTGCCTTTATAACAGGTTTTAGACTTACAGACTTAATATCTTTATACAGTTTGTAAGTAACCTGGATCTATTCTTTAGAAAAATAGATAAGTGATTGCATTTTGCACGTTTGTCAATGTGCTACAGTGGTCTGGTGTATATTGCTCTCTATTTTTATGCTTTTGACTAAAGTAGCCCATGTTAAAGTATGCTTTCAGATTTATGTGCTAAAGTGTTCTTGATTCTGCATTTCTAGGTTCTGCATTCTTCCGATGGCAACAAAAACGCATTCAAGGCACTCATTGCTGCGGAGTACTGTGGTGTGAAAGTTGAGCTTACGAAGAACTTTCAGATGGGTGTGTCAAACAAGACTCCTGAGTTTCTTAAGATGAACCCAATTGGAAAGGTATTTCATCAGTTCACAAGGATATATCAGTTTTTTGTTTTTTATTTTTTTTTTTTATTTTTTTCTCTGTTTAATGTCTGCCAATTTTTTTCCTGGTGTAGGTTCCTGTGCTTGAAACACCCGATGGTCCTATATTTGAGAGCAATGCCATTGCACGCTATGGTGAGAGTTGTGTTATTTTGTTTTCAAAAAAAGAGTTGTGTTATTTTTGTTTGATATACTGAATTTGAAATAGAGTTCTATTCTGACCTTTACTGTTCCTAAACCTGTAGTTGCTAAGTTGAAGCCTGACAATCCACTTTTTGGCTCTTCATTGATTGAATATGTAAGTCTTATTATTTTACTCTTCATTGATTGAATATGTAAGTCTTATTATTTTAAATTTTGACACAGTTGTTATTCACTTGTTGAAATATGTTTTTTCTTAACTCCTTTTTATTTTTATTTATTTTTTATAATTTTTTATAATATCTTCGGGCAGGGTCACATTGAACAATGGACTGACTTTGCTGCTACAGAGATTGATGCTAATATTGCAAAATGGTTGTACCCACGGCTTGGATTTGTGACATATTTGCCTCCGGTATGCGAGACTGCCTCTATTCATACCTTATGCACTTAGCATTGTTGAACCTGTCTTGTATTAATAATTTAATATCAAGAATCAATAATGGTTTCATGATTTTGTTTTTCGTTGTTAAAAAAGGCTGAGGAAGCTGCAATTGCTACGCTGAAGAGATCGCTTACTGCTTTGAACACCCATCTTGCCTCTAACACTTACTTGGTTGGGCATTCTGTTACACTAGCCGACATTGTTATGATCTGCAACTTGAGTGCTGGATTTAAGTGGATCATGACTAAGAGCTTTACCAAGGAATTCCCACATGTTGAGAGATATTTTTGGACATTGGTTAATCAACCGAAATTTGCCAAGATAATGGGTGAGGTTAAACAAGCAGAATCAGTTCCACCTGTTGCATCCAAGAAGCCTGCACAACCAAAAGAATCTGCTAAACCGAAAAAGGAAGAGCCAAAGAAAGAGGCTAAGAAAGAAGCTAAGAAAGAAGAGACAAAGCCTAAGGATGAGGCAGATGAAGAAGAAGCACCCAAGCCAAAGCCAAAAAATCCTCTTGATCTCTTGCCTCCAAGCAAGATGATTCTTGATGAGTGGAAGAGGCTATATTCCAACACTAAGACCAACTTTCGTGAGGTTGCCATTAAAGGTATATTTATCTTCCTTTCTATATGCTTTTTTCAAATACGTTTTTGCGTTTTTGCGTTTTTGGTGAGCTTACCACCGTTTTTCCCATTATTTTCAGGTTTTTGGGATATGTATGATCCAGAGGGATACTCTCTTTGGTTCTGTGATTACAAGTACAATGATGAAAACACTGTTTCCTTTGTAACCATGAACAAGGTGGGTGGTTTTCTGCAGAGGATGGATCTGGCACGCAAGTATGCCTTTGGCAAGATGTTGGTAATCGGCTCAGAGCCCCCATTCAAGGTGAAGGGGCTATGGCTTTTCCGCGGGAAAGAAATTCCCAAGTTTGTTATGGATGAATGCTATGACATGGAGCTGTATGAGTGGAAGCAAGTAGACATCAATGATGAAGCTCAGAAGGAGCGGGTCAGCCAGATGATCGAGGATGCTGAGCCTTTTGAAGGTGAGGCGCTTCTAGATGCAAAGTGTTTCAAGTAAACATATTTCCACATCATATCACCTATAACTCGAGTTTCGAGTTTGTAGCTTACATATTGCAAATTTTGAATTTTCTCTGTTATGAACTATGTTTTTTCTTTACTGAGAGTATTTGTAGCGGTTTTGAATTTTGACTTGTGTTTTTGGCAAGAATGTTATTTATTATCAATTGGATGGATGATTGTTATCTTGCTAGCTAGAATGAAGTTTTGCATTTTTTGTCACCTCAAGAACTGTCTATTGATGTTATTTGTTTGAGCCAATTAGCTATGGAAAATTTATAATTTAGACTAATTTATTTTATGAATACTTGTTGAAATAAAGCTGGAAAGGTTTGATGAGAATGGTGGGAGAGTATAATTGCTCCAAAACCTTTACACTTTCAGAAATAATTTTGAAACAATGATTTAAGATAAGAACTTTCACAGTGAACATTGTGGGGCAATGGAATATATTTATGACATAAACAAGATGTTACAATGCGATCAATACAACTACATTATTCTAATTAGGAAAATGCAACTATAAAGATAAATATACCAAATAAAAGGACAAAGGTGTCTGTCTTGCAGAGTTCTTTGTAGGTGAAACCTGTTGCGAGGTAAACCAACTAAGTTGTCCATAGCTGAATAGACTCAAGCAGTATTTTCAAGAAATGGATAGTCATTATAACCGATAATAGGGTCTGAGGTATAAAAAGTGCTTCTGTCATACTTGTTGAGAGGGGCATTGAGCTCGAATCGCTTTGGTAAATCAGGGTTGGCCAGGAATAAGCGGCCATAGACGACGAGATCACCTCGGTTTTCGGCCACCGCCTTGATCCCGTCTTCCCTTTCATAACCACCAGCAACCAAGAAAGTGCCCTTGAATGCCCTCCTCATTGGCAAAAGACTCTCACTGCAATCACTCTTCTCCCCAACTGTTTTCATTCTTGGCTCAACCATATGGCAGTACAGAATGCCATACTTGTTCAAGGATTCAGCCATGAAAACCCCCAAACCATTTGGATCTGAGTCTCCACATTCCATATAGTTAGCAAAGGGAGAAAGCCTTATCCCCACCCTCTCACCTCCAATCTCATCTGCAACAGCTTCAACCACTTCCAAAGCAAATCTGCATCGGTTTTGCAGACACCCTCCATACTCGTCTGTTCGATCATTCACTCCATCTTTCAAAAACTGTTCTATTAGATATCCATGAGCCCCATGGATCTCCACTCCATCAAAACCTATACAATGAACAAACCATATGGTTCATTTAATTTATTACACCTTGAATCATATCAGACGGGTAAAATTGTAGAGTTTTCCCATCAAAATTTACCAGCTTCGATTGCATTCCTTGCAGCAAGCCTGAAATCATTGATGACTCGAGGGATTTCATCTGCCCTTAGCCGTCGTGGAGGAGTAAACTGTGCTTGGTTTTGGGGAGTTAATGGCTTATCAGTGCTGGAGATGGGTGCTTGTCCATTAGGCTGAAAATCTGCAGAAAACTGATAGTTGCATAAAGCTCTGTGTGACAACTGAATAAGCTCTGATATCATGTTTTAATTGGCTAGTCTAAGGCATGACCTTATGAACCCATATTTTTTTCCCTCTTATTTTTCGACGTGGACTCTTAACAACAGACAACAAAATGCCATGTAGCCAAGATTACCTGTATTTGAGACTCTACCAACATGCCCAATCTGGCAGAAAAAGATGCCACCTTTAGCATGCACTGCATCTACAATGGGTTTCCAGGCTTCAACCTGCTGCTTTGTCCATATTCCAGGTGTATCTGTGTATCTGCAACTCAAGGTTACATAAATATTGAGTATGCAGGAACACTTTTAAACAAGAAAGGTATGAATAGTACAAAAACTAAGACTTGCTTAATTGAAGTGAAACAATTAGCTAAAATTACCCTGCCAATGACCTTGTGGTTTATTGACACGAAGTGGCTCTCCCAATTGAGAGGCCATGGGTTTGAGCCCCAGTGGGGAGCGGTATTGACTCTTTGTGTTTCAGTAGGTTGAGAAAGTAGTTATGAACAGATACTACATTGTAACAGAGTCGTAGTACTAAAATTTTTTTTTAGCTAAAATTACCCTATGGCAGTGTCAGAAACTGCTGTGGCTTCTGCTATTAGAAGACCTCCTTTGGTGGTTCTCTGAGAGTAATGCAAAATAGCATGAGGCTGAGGAATGGTGTTGTAAGATCTCTGCCTTGTCAGGGGTGCCAACACAATTCTGTATTAAGCATTAACATGAGAAAATAGGTTAGATTTGTCCCTAGTAAAGGCCTAAAGGGATTATAAAATCGTTATTTTTGCCAACACTCTTTTGATTTAGCCGGTAATATAGAGTTTTTTTAGTGTGATTTACCACTTTTGTGTAATTTACAGCATTTACACTATGCTCACCCTTGAATAGTGACTACGAAAGAGTTAGAAGGTAGATATAATCTTGTACGTAGATGTGCACGGGTCAAATTTGACTCATGACCCTAATCAATAAAGGATCACGCAGAGGTAAACCAACTTTAAGTTATTCATGACTGGCTCAAAAATAAAAATTGCTAATAACCAGCTCCAAAGGAGAGTCAAACTTAAAACCCTATAATCAATTATCCGACTAATTTGACTTGGACCGCACGTTTAGTAGCACCTCTAGTTTGATTAAAGAGAGATAGAGAGAGAGAGAAAGAGTAGTTTACCTATGAGATAAGTGAAATTTTCCCATTTTATAGGGTGTGAGCAGAGGGCTTTCATGCTGCTTCTCTTCCTGTCCTTGGCCGACACTGTTTGCCATTTTTTAAGGTTTCTTTTGCTTTATAAACGTATGATTTTGTAAATGGGTTTAGTTCCTGGAATATGGCATTTCCTACTCGTATTTATAGAAGGTGATGATGAAGAAAAGGGGAGAGAGATGTAAGCGAATTGCCATTTTTCTACTAGTGAATTCAAGTACTGCTTGAGATCTTCATTTGACCATTCATTAATTTTTGTTATTCCCTATTATGAAAGAGTAATACTATATTCCATTCCATTTCTGACTTTTACTTTCTAATTTTATATTTTTATGTGGTTAAAAGATATGTAAGATCTTAACCCTTTATCCAGTTTAGAACAATTTTGAAATTGCCGTGCAGAAATTTATACTATAAAATGCATAAATTTTATACGACAAATACATAAGTTTAATACTACAAGTGCATAAGTTTATATTACTAATTTATAAACTTACGTACTAGTATAAAACTTATGTAATTATAGTATAAATTTGTGCACTTCCAAGTTAGATATACTTACAAACGGTGTGTAAGAGAGAGAGATTAGATGCGGAGACTTTGTCCAGGTGAAACACGCGGTGAGATGATATCCATTGATCTTGCCAAAATCAACGTCCAGGATGATCACGGATTAAAAAAAAGGTGGTAATAATTTGGTCATTTTGCGTATTGTTCAAACTTAATGTGTGTGTTTTCTGTACTTAAGGTGCATTGTGTTAATACTTAGGGTGCGCTATTGTAATACTTAAGGTGCGTTAGTTATGCACTTGAGAAATTACAGTGTTTTTTGTTGAAATTTAAGGTGAGTCATTCTAAAGTTTAAGGTGCGTCGTTTCAAAACTTAAGGTGTGTGCTTTTAACAGTTAAGGTGCACCATTTTAACATTTAAGGTGCGTCAGTTATACACTTAAGGTGCATAAGTTCTACACTTATGGTGTACCGTTTTAAAAATTGAAGGTACATAATGTTAAGACTTAAAGTGCGCCATTTTAACACTTAAGATGTGTCATTCTAACTTTTAAGGTGCGCCATTTTACACTTTGCTTCTTCCTTTTAGGATGCACATTTTTTTTTAAATTATATTATTTGAGTCGTTGATCTAGATCTGATCAGCGACTCAAATCTCACTTGAGAGATTCTTCGCACCAGATCTCATCCCTATATATATGCTATCAAAAACCCATTATCAAGGAAAAATATATTTACTATAGGTGTGATAATTTAGAAATTCCGACTAAAAAGTAATAAGGTTGTCATCAACCCAGCTAACGATTCACTTGCTAGGTGAGGTGGACAAAAGAAAAATTATTTTTTTATTGCTTTGTTTGCCACCTAAGATTGCAAGTTTGCTGTTTTAACAAACTTGCTAATGGCAGCCTTTGCTGCAAAATGACAGCAAAGGTTGCCATGTAGTACTTTTATTTTATTTTTAGTAGTTTTGAGTTAATATTTTAAATTGATGTGATATTGAGGTCCACTTTAGAAAGTTAATTGAATTTGTAGAGATATTGCGTGAATAATAAATGAATTGTAAATTGAGTGATGTGAAAATAGGATCCACTCTTAGTGAGAGAATATTGCAGGGATAAAAATAACTTAAAGAATAATGAGATGTGGAAAGGAATTAAAGAGATGAAAGTCAATACATTAGGCTACGGATACGTCATGGCTATAGTCAGCTGAGGTTAGTGTTCGGGATTTGGTCTTATTTCCCAATATATAATTCAGATCAATGATAGATTCATAGTCCAAGCAGCCAACGTGGTATAACTCAACACTATTCATGAGTTTTCAATTTCGAGTATCTCTAATGAGAATTTTTAGCATAAGATTTGAAAATTCGAAACTTGACAATGTAATTAATGACTTCAGTAATAAGATTGCATTTATTCTTGCACTACCTTATTAGTTTCAAATGTGACTAATATTGTTAAGAATCCCACATTGATAAAATAGGAGAGCAAATATGACTTTATAAGTCTATGTGTTAGACTAGTTAATTGGGTTGGATTCAATCTTTTAGTGTTGTTTTTTAAATTATACTGTAACAAATATATTGAAAGAGAAAGAAAGCAATAAAATCACCCTAGCCCAATTTTAAATTATAACAAATACATTGAAAGAGAAAGAAAGCAATAAAATATCCGGAGTACTAAATAAATATATGTCAAGTTACACTAATAAATTTTGTAAAAAGTAGGGCTCTCAAAATTGTCGGGAGCTAATGTATGTTGAGAGAGAAAGTTACTCCTTTGCCATTGTATAACCTTTTAATATTATAGAAAACAAACATATAAACAACCTCAAATGAGTTGGCCATATAAGGAACAACCTATTGACCTTACTTTTACTGACCCTCGCCTCCATTGATGTTCAAATCCACAACCTTCCATATAAAAAAGCAACTTGGTGTCACTGGACTACAAGGTCTTTCATTTTAAAAGAGATATTAATTAGTTCAGTAGCACATTGTATAGACTGTCGATAAGAGAAAAACTAAATCAATATAAGTCAGAAGAAATTTTTATGGGATTAGAAATGACAAAAATTCTTGTAATTAATTCAATTTTTTGTCATATATTTATATGTAACTATTCATTTTTAATTTTTATTTAACATCTTTTTTTTTTGTTCTAGTATTATTGTGACATGATCATTTTTGTCATCCGTCAATAATATCACTGAAATGTTGTTAAGTACAATGACATTTTGATTTTTTTAAAAATAGAATTTAAAAGTTGGTTGACCCATTATATTCTAAATGCGATGGAAGATAAAAAATGATCATGTCACAATGATATTAGAACCAAATGTTTTGAACAAAAAATGACTAATTGAGACAAATGTATCAATCAAGTTGGTTGTTATGTGTTATTTGTAAATTATAATCTCTCAATCCCCTATTACGCATCATGTGTTAGTATTTATGAGTTAAACCAACTCTTTTTTTCATTATTTATTTTCTTTAGAAACTTTTACTTTGATACGGAGTATTTAATTACAACATAGTGTAATTAAATAGGGAACTGGTTGTATTAAAAAATATATATATAGGGAACTGGTTTTTAACGGTAATTATTAACCCACTCGTGGTAAAAATCTGCTCAACATAATTTTTAATTTAATTTCCTAATATTTATTAATGGTAATTATTCTGGTAATTTTTCACTTCTTACGTGTAATTATTACGGTAACTTTATGGTAATATATTTCAAAATTGTGAAAATTTCATTAATTATTATGCTAATTTATTGTAATATATTTTAATATTAGAAGAGAAAAAAAAATATTATAATTAATATAATTAATGAAATTATTATGAAAATTGCCACAATATTTTGTAAATATAATTGATATTAATATAATTAACTTCAGTGAGAAATATAATATTTCTTCCGTGGCAATATTTTTGGCAATTTCATTAAATTATAATTAATAAAATGTGAAATTTAATTAAGGAAATTAAATTATAAAATTAACAAAATATGTGTTCATAAATATTTACAAATTTTTTTAAATACATACATATGCACTATATTAATCATAGAAAATTTAAATACTAATTTTTTAATTTCTAAATGTAAAATTTTAATTATAAATCTATCAATATAAATTATAATTAAAGAAATTATATTATAGAACTTTCCTGTTTACAGATTAATAAATATTATGTGTGTATATAATGTATTATACAATCATATAAAGAAATGCGTCCGATAATAGTTTAAACTTACTCATACTAAAATTTATATTTTTTGTATTGATTTCTAATTATAGTAAATTTAGTTATTATTCATATTTTTACAATTATAATATTTATAGATACAATTAGGAATAAATCAACTTAATTATGTGAATTTTTTTCTATAAAATTTGAGATTATATTAACCATACAAAATTTAAATTTAAATTTTGTATGTTATGAATATAGATACTTGACCAAATATGTAAAAGTCAAACTATATTATTATATTGTATATTTTAACATCTTTTTATTTTTTTTATTCTTTAAATTTAAATTCATAATAAATTATACTTCATTTAATATATAATTAATTTTTAATTCAATTTCCTAATATTTATTAATTGTAATTTTTCACTTTTTATGTGTAATTATTACGGTAACTTTATGGTAATATATTTCAAAATTGTGACAATTTCATTAATTATTATGCTAATTTATTTCAATATATTTTAATATTAGAAGAGAAAAAAATATTACAATTAATATAATTAATGAAATTATTATGGAAATTGCCACAATATTTTGTAATTATAATTAATATTAATATAATTAACTTCATTGATAAATATAATATTTCTTCCGTTGAAAATACTTTCGGTAATCTCATTAAATGATAATTAATAAAATATGAAATGTAATTAAGGAAATGAAATTAAAAAATTAACAAAATATGTGTTCATAAATAGTTTAAACAAAATTTAAAATGGCACTTCGCTTTCACTTCTATATCTATAAATACGAGAAGGAAATGCATCCAGGAAGTAAAACCACTTATCTTGGGCAGAATTGTAGAAATCAGAAAATGGCGAACAATGTCGATGGACAGGAAGAGAAGCAGCAGGGAATTCCTCTGCTCACACCCTATAAAATGGGAAACTTTCACTTATCTCACAGGTCAACAATCCTTTCAATCATAAATAAGCTCAGTATATGTAATGCTTTTGTTTATGAAATTGGTTATTGAGGCATTGAGTTCTAGTGATTTTTGGGTGACAAAGAAATCTGTATCCACTATACGAGAGTGTTGTGACTAAGCAAACGACATAAGGAAGTAAACTGATTTAGGTTGTCCATCCATAGGTTACCTTCTTAAATCAAGAAAACACTGGGTAAACCCTGCCCGCCTTGAGACCCTAGCCGAAAAAAGAGAAGAAAATAAATTAGCTTAGGTTGTCTATAGCTAACCGGCTTAAACCACGAAGGGCAATAGGCTGCTCACAGTGGGAGTTGAAATTAGAATCTTATTGTTGTTACCAAGCCAACAGACCGACCAACTTGGCTAGAGACAGTGCATATCGATCATAAAAATATCCTTAACATATTGAACTTCCCATAGGCTCATTTATTGTTTTATGGCTATGAATTTAGTTTTCCCCATGGTTTATGATCCCCTTACTTTTTAGGCACAAATCTAAGTTATCTAACCCATTTTTTTTTGTGTCAATGTTTCATACAGAATTGTTTTGGCACCCCTGACAAGGCAGAGATCTTATGGCAATGTTCCTCAGCCTCATGCTATTTTGTATTACTCTCAGAGAACCACGAAAGGGGGTCTTCTAATAGCAGAAGCCACGGGAGTTTCTGACACTGCCCAAGGGTAATTTTAGTTTTTGTACCATTCATAAGACCCTCCATATCCTTCTTCATATTTATTTATCGTTGAGTTGCAGATATCGCGATGCACCTGGTATATGGACAAAGGAGCAGGTCGAAGCCTGGAAACCCATTGTAGATGCAGTGCACGCTAAAGGCGGTATCTTTTTTTGCCAGCTTTGGCATGTTGGCAGAGTTTCAAATAAAGGTAATATTGGCTACCTGGTGTTTTGTTGTCTGTAAACTAAATATAAGTGGAGAATGTATGAGCTGAGCATGTCACACAAAGTTTTTTTGAGTGACGAGGGAAACCCTCAGCCACTACCCGAGGGTGTAGTGGTAAACCCTGCCTTGTGACTCTAGCCGAGTAGCCGGCAAAGGACCACAAGGAAGGTAAACTAGCCTAGGTTGCTCATAGCTGACTGGTTCAAACCAAGAAAACCAATAGTTTGCTCCCGATAGGAGTCAAACTTGTGACTTTGTGGTTACCAAGTCATCAGTCATGCAAAGTTTTATACCATAGAAAACTGCTTAAGATGGATTATGTTATTTATGTCAGAACAGATGACTTGCTACTGTATAATCCTATCTATTTCATTACATTAAACCGAATAGTTTTCTGCAGGTTATCAGCCCAATGGACAAGCACCTATCTCTAGCACAGATAAGTCATTTACTCCCCAAATTCGAGCCAACAGCATTAATGCAGCAGAGTCCACTCCTCCACGACGGTTAAGAACAGATGAAATCCCTCAAATCATCAATGATTTCAGACTTGCTGCAAGAAACGCTATCGAAGCTGGTAAATTTTTTTCGGAGAAAATCCACAATTTTACTGCAGATATGCTTAAATTAATATTTGTTGAACTGAAATTTTGATGACATCACACAATTATTAAACTGAACCAGTGAGATGATATTGTTGCATGTAGATATTTATGTTTGTTGTGTCTGATTATTGCCCACATTCAACGTCTACACTGAACTGTGTGATTGCATACTACTGGAAATAAAATGATGTTTCGAGCATCAGCTAGCCTTGTATGTCTGATGCATATCGCAATTAATTAACCATATGGTCTGTCTTTGTATAGGTTTCGATGGAGTGGAGATCCACGGGGCTCACGGGTATCTAATAGATCAGTTCTTGAAAGATGAAGTGAATGACCGAACAGACCAATACGGGGGCTCTCTGGAGAACCGATGCAGATTTGCTTTGGAAATAGTGGATGCTATTGCAAATGAGATTGGGGCTGACAGAGTAGGGATAAGGCTTTCTCCCTTTGCTAACTATATGGAATCTGGAGACTCAAATCCAAAGGCTTTGGGAGTTTACATGGCTGAAGCCTTGAACAAGTATGGCATTCTGTACTGCCATATGGTTGAGCCCAGAATGATAAAAGTTGGGGAGAAGTGTGAATGCCCAGACAGTCTTTTGCCAATGAGGAAGGCATTCAAGGGCACTTTCTTGGTTGCTGGTGGTTATGAAAGGGAAGATGGGATCAAGGCGGTGGCCGAAAACCGAGGTGATCTCGTTGTCTATGGCCGCTTATTCTTGGCCAACCCCGATTTACCAAAGCGATTTGAGCTCAACGCCCCTCTTAATATGTATAACAGAGACACATTCTTTACCTCGGATCCTGTGGTTGGTTATACTGACTATCCGTTTCTTGAAACCACGGCTTGATATGATTCTAGGTTAAATCAAAAGTATCACATTTTCTCTCATAAATAATAATCAATTTATCTTTGATTAGTATAATATTTTTCATCAAAAGTATTATATTTCTATTTAAACCTGACCCGTTTAACAAAAAAGAGTACGTATATATATATATATATATATATATATATATATATATATATATATATATATATATATATATATATATATATATATATATATATATATATAATGTTATCCAAAACCTATTATTATCAAGGAAAAAGATATTTATTGTAGGTGTTATATTTTAGAAATTTCGGCTAAGACCTTGTGATCTAGTGGCACCCGGTTGTACTCTCATATGAAAGGGGTGGGTTCGAGCCTCAGTGGAGGTGATATTGACTCTTTGTGCTTTAGCAGGTTAAGAAAATAGTTATGGACGGATACTACATTGTAACAGAGTCAGTAGTATAAAAAAATCCAATTAAAAAATAATAAGAATAATGAGATGTGGAAATCAATGAAAGAGATGGAACTCAGGGAAGTCAATAAATTAGGCTAATACGTCATGGCTATAGTCAGCTGAGGCAAGTGTTAAGGATTTGGTTTTAGTTCCCAATAATTCAAATCAATGATAGATTCATAGTCCAAGCAGCCAATGTGGAATAACTCAACACCATTCATAGTAACATTCTAGAGTTTTCAATTTCGAGTATCTCTAATGATAATTTTTAGCATAAGATTCGAAAATTCGAAAGTTGACTATGTAACTTTACTAATAAATTACATTTATTCCCGCAGTACCTTATAGTCTAGTGGCACCTGGTTGCACTATCATATGAAAGGGATGTTCGAGACTCGGTGGATGCGATATTGATTCTTTGTGTTTCAGTAGGTTGAGAAAGTAGTTATGAACAAACATTGTATTGTAACAGAATTAGTAGTACTCAAAAACAAACATAAATTGCAAAATTCACACTGTTAGCTTGTTAAGTATAGGGTTTCGACCAAGTCAGATGACAGAGTAGTGGCTCTCCCATATGAGAGGTCATGAATTCGAGTCTCAGTGGAGAACAATCTAATAGAGTTAGTTGGCACGTAAGACTGTCAAAATTGTCTGATTGATTTACGATCATTTCCGTGCAAGGATCATAATATGAATTTCGTCCTATGCCCACTTTAATGTAACCACGCGGACAAATAGCACCAACCAACCAATATTCCTAAAGTCAAAAATGGTTAGAATGCATGGAACAAAACTGAAGGTTATTTGTACGTGGACAGGAAACCAGACAAGATACATTGTACATCCCAATTATGGGATCACAAATGACAAAAAAAAAAATATTCTTGAAACTAATTTATTTTTTGTCATAAATTTATATTCACTTTTAGTATTTTTTTTTTTTAAAAAAAAATCTCTCTCTTTAATCTTAGTATTATTATGGTATGACTATCTTTGTCTTTTGTCAAAAAGTCGTTAAAAACAAGGATATTTCGATCTTTTTAAAAGAAATACAAAGTGGGTTAACCTGTTATATTTTTTGGAAAAAATCATAATTTAATACTTAAATACGATGAAAGATAAAAAAAATGGTCATGCCACAATAATACTAAGACCAAATGAGAGTGTTTCGAACAAATAAAAATAAATTGTCACCTATAACTTTAGAATAAAAAATGAAATTGACTCAAAATTCTTGTATGAATGTATGGGAAAAAAATCTTGTACAAATAAAATTTACGATCACTATTTGAACGTGTATACTAAGTAAATATTGTTTCTGTATATTCTCTTGTCATAAAAAATAATAAAAAAAAAATAAATGGTGAAATGATGATATCACGGAGTACTTCATTTGTAGAAGAATGGCGGCAATTAGCTTTCACCTCACTTCCCTTTCACCGCCTTCTATAAATACGAGAAGGAAATCCATCCAGGAAGTAAAACCACTTACCTTGGCCAGAATTGTAGAAATCAGAAAAATTTGTAGGGCAAAAGTAAGCTTAGAAATGGCGAACAATGTCGGCGATGGACAGGAAGAGAAGCAGCAGGAAATTCCTCTGCTCACACCCTACAAATTGGGAAACTTTCAGTTATCTCACAGGTGAACAGTTCTTTCAATCCCTTGTTCTTGCGAGTGTTTAATTTTCTGATTTATACAGTATTTGTTTTTCAATTTTAGATTGAGGGTATGCTTGAGATGTTTTAAGAGGATTAAAATAAGAAAGAATATATAGGTTTATAAGTTCACCTGTATGCATTATAGTCCAATTAAGTGATCCTATAGTCCAAGTGATCCTAGCCCAATCTTAGTATCTAACAATATGTGTTCAAAAGTTTTGGTGAAGTTAAAAGCATTTTTGAAATAATTGGGTGGTGTAAATTAAAGATCCATCCTAGTATGATGGACCAGAACTTAGTAGCAGAAATTTGATCTACAGAGAAGAGGACTGGAAGTTAGGATATTTTGTTAATTCATCATAAATAAGCTCAATATATGTAATGCTTTTGTAGTTTTGTTTATGAAATTAGTTATTGAGGCATTGAGTTCTAGTGATTTTTGGGTGACAAGGAAACCCGTAGCCACTATACGAGAGTGTTGTGACTAAGCAAATGACACAATGAAGTAAGCCTACTTAGGTTGTCCATAGCTTACCTTCTTAAACCAATAAAACACTGGGTAAACCCTGCCCGCCTTGGGACTCTAGCTGAAAAACTACTACAAAGAGATAAATTAGCTTAGGTTGTTTGTAGCTAACCGGCTTAAACCAAGAAGGCGAATAGACTGCTCACAGTGGGAGTTGAACTTAGAACCTTATTGTTGTTACCAAGCCAACAGTCCGACCAACTTGGCTAGGGTGCCGCAATTCTAAAGTTTTTGGATATCATGGACTAGAGGTTCAAAAGAATTCTGTCATATTGATCCTCTGACTCGCTAATCAGTTATCATCAATCTCTGCTACATGTATAGATACACTTTACCCTTGTGTATTCTGTGTCAAGGAATGCAATGGAAGCTTCAATGTTACTTGATTTGCAATACCTGTGGTATTGTGAACAAAACTTTCCCTTCCCATTTATTTTGTAGTAATGGTGCAAGTCTGGCTCAAGTATAAATCAGAACTGGAAAATTAATTGGCAGAAGACTAATTGCATTTGCTGAAAAAATTTACTCTTCAGATAGGCAGTGCCTGCTAGATCTTAAGTTTCTTGTTCTTTTCAAGAGTATTCATAGCACAATAGTCTTCAATTTGTTGACCCGGTGTGATAATTTGATTGCGTGTGCCAATTGATGCATTAATACATAGACACTGCATATCGATCATAAAAATATCCTTAGCATATTGAACGTCCAATATGCTCATATATTGAATTTTTTTTTTCCCTCTGTTCATTTATTGACAAAATGGCCAATAATGTCGCAGATGACTATATTGTTTTATGGCTATGAATTTAGTTTTCCCTGTGGTTTCTGATCTCCTTACTTTTTAGGGACAAATCTAAGTTATCTAACCCATTTTTTTGGGTCAATGTTTCATACAGAATTGTTTTGGCACCCCTGACAAGGCAGAGATCTTATGGCAATGTTCCTCAGCCTCATGCTATTTTGTATTACTCTCAGAGAACCACGAAAGGAGGTCTTCTAATAGCAGAAGCCACAGGAGTTTCTGACACTGCCCAAGGGTAATTTTATTTTTTGTACCATTCATAAGACCCTCCCTCCATATCCTTCTTCAAAAGTGTTCCTGCGTTACTTAATATTTATTTAACGTTGAGTTGCAGATATCCCGATACACCTGGTATATGGACAAAGGAGCAGGTCGAAGCCTGGAAACCCATTGTAGATGCAGTGCACGCTAAAGGCGGCATCTTTTTTTGCCAGCTTTGGCATGTTGGCAGAGTTTCAAATAAAGGTAATATTGGCTACCCTGGTGTTTTGTTGGCTGTCAACTAAACATAATTGGAGAATGTATGAGCTGAGCATGTCACACAAAGTTTTTTTGAGTGACGAGGGAAATCCTCAGCCACTTCACGAGGGTGTAGTGGTAAACCCCGCCTTGTGACCCTAGCCGAGTAGCTGGCAAAAGACCACAAGGAAGGTAAATTAGCCTAGGTTGCTCATAGCTGACTGGTTAAAACCAAGAAAGCCAATAGTATGCTCCCGCTAGGAGTCAAACTTGTGACCTTGTGGTTACCAAGTCATCTGTCACGCAAAGTATTATACCATAGAAAACTGCATAAGATGGATTCTGTTATTTGTGTCAGCCCAGATGACTTGCTACTGTATCCTATCTATTTCATTCCATTAAACCGAATAGTTTTCTGCAGGTTTTCAGCCCAATGGACAAGCACCTATCTCCAGCACAGATAAGTCATTAACTCCCCAACTTCGAGCCAACGGCATTGATGTAGCAGAGTTCACTCCTCCACGACGGTTAAGGACAGATGAAATCCCTCAAATCATCAATGATTTCAGACTTGCTGCAAGAAATGCTATCGAAGCTGGTAAATTTTTTGGGGAAAAATCTACAATTTTACTGCAGATATGTTTGTTGTGTCTGAATATTGCCCACATTCATAGCCTCGTATGTCTGATGCATATCGTAATTAATTAACCATATGGTCTGTCGTTGTATAGGTTTCGATGGAGTGGAGATCCACGGGGCTCACGGGTATCTAATAGACCAGTTCATGAAAGATGAAATCAATGACCGAACCGACCAATACGGGGGCTCTCTGGAGAACCGATGCAGATTTGCTTTGGAAATAGTGGATGCTATTGCAAATGAGATTGGGGCTGACAGAGTAGGGATAAGGCTTTCTCCCTTTGCTAACTATATGCAATCTGGAGACTCAAATCCAAAGGCTTTGGGACTTCACATGGCTGAAGCCTTGAACAAGTATGGCATTCTGTACTGCCATATGGTTGAGCCCAGAATGAAAACAGTTGGGGAGAAGAGTGAATGCCCAGACAGTCTTTTGCCCATGAGGAAGGCATTCAAGGGCACTTTCTTGGTTGCTGGTGGTTATGACAGGGAAGACGGGATCAAGGCGGTGGCCGAAAACCGAGGTGATCTCGTCGTCTATGGCCGCCTATTCTTGGCCAACCCCGATTTACCAAAGCGATTCGAGCTCAACGCCCCTCTCAACAAGTATAACAGAGACACATTCTATATCTCGGATCCCGTGGTTGGTTATACTGACTATCCATTTCTTGAAACCACGGCTTGATATGATTCTAGGGGAACTTCGTCTATCCTAAATGTTGTCATCACAATTCTTTGTTGTATCCGATACTATTGAGCACCACTGTCTCTATCTTAGATGATGTTATTGGCTGCTATGTTTTGGGCGGCTACTAAAGTAAAGCTTATAAAGTTACTGTTAAGTTGTTCTTCGCTTTTTAATAATTTATGATAGATGTTATATGTTACTATTAATTATGATGCAAACTTTAAGGTGTGAATTGGTATGTTTCTCCATTGTTACACTTAACTTCTACTCCATATTAATTTCATTAAACCCTAGCTGACAACAGCCATGACGTATTTGTAATCTAATAATTGACCTCCATATCTTTCATTGACAATAGCCGTGACGTATTTGGTGTGTTATAAAATGTAGTAAATGATTTGCCATCGTTGTCTGCCTGGGTACGTAAAAAAGGCTGGCTCAAACAGTCAGACTATAGAGATTGTGTAGGAGTTAAATATCAATATTTTAGCGGCCTTTAGGTGAAAGAACTAATGCTAGGTGGTCATAAGGAGCTACTCCATAAGAAGGTGAAACTCTGATCTCACATATTATTAATAAAGCGATTGTCAAGATTCGATCATGTAATATTGATTGGAATCTTTCAGTCTAAACCTAATTGAGCTACCCGTGAGAGTGTCATCATTGTTTGTCCAGGACTACAAATTTGTTTTTCTTCGAAAAATTTTCTATGTCATATGATACCCTAATTTAGTGAAGTAGTTTTTTTTTTTTTTTTATCACCTTTGACCATAACTGACCAGCTCAAACCAAGAAAATCAATAGACAATCGCTACAGGGAGTCGAACTTAGAATTTATGGTTATAAAGCCAACTGTCTTTTCGGATCACCTTAGAGTAGAAAGTGTGTTAAATTGTTAATAAAGTGATTTGTGACAAAACATAATCGAATTATGATTTTTTACTAATATAAATTAATTTTTTACTAATATAATTTGGATATTTAATGGTATTAATTAAAATATAAAATAAAGAACTAATTGAATTATGATCTTGTTTTCCGCTAAAGTCAAAAGTGGTTAGAATACTGAATATAGATACGTCATTGGTGAACAATGAAGGCTATTTGTACATGGACAGAAAACCAAAAATGCTTTGTCCTTAACATTTGTTTTTTAAGGATTCCACGATTGAGTGATTTAGACTCGCAAGGTTCCAAAGTCTAGGGAAAATAATGACTCCAATAATATTTGAAAATAGAATATGACGGCTTTTGGGTAGGGAGGTTTATATGGTGAAGTTTTTAGGGGAGATTATGGTGATGTGATGTGTAGTCAATCAATCGATAAGAGTAAGATTATTGGTTGAATCTCGTTTTGAAATGTTGGTCAAAGTTGTTGGGAGAGAAAATGAAATTATAAATAGAAAAATTAAAATTTAAGGTGATTTTAAAGTTAAAGGACCAAATTAAGTAATTTTCAAAGTCAAGAATAATTTAAACAATATTCAATAGTCAACAAACTAAAATGAGTATTAACTCTAAAAATAAGAGTACACATAGCATTTGAATCGAAGCCCAATCTGTATACTATATCAAATGGGCATATCATGATAATAACATTATATTGTTGGTTTTATGAGCACGGAGTAGTCAAAACAGGCCAACACTACCGTACATATTAATTAAATTGAATTGATGAAATTTGATAAATATAGGATGCAATAGGGATGAATTGGATGCTAGATGATTACGATAGAATGGAAAAGAGAATAAGAAAATTGAATAAATTGTATGGAAGGAAATAAGGGTGTGTTTGGAAAGCAGGAAAATGACTTCTGGAAAATGATTTCTGGAAAATGAGTCATTTTCCAGAAATCATTTTCCTTTCTTGTGTTTGGATGCAGAGTAGAAAACTATCTTTGTGTGTTTGGTTCATTTTCCAGAAAATGGGTTGGAAAATGAATAAAATTGTATTGATTAAATATTTTTATTAATTTGTTTAAATATAATAATATTTATAGTAATAATTTTCAGTATAATCATTAATTTATAACAAAAAACAAAATAAAATGCAAAAAAAAAAATTAAAAAAAATAAATAAAGATCAAAACCAGTAAATCCACTGGTTTGTGAAACCAGTGGATTTAATGGTATCCACTGTCAACTGGTTTGCGAAACCAGTTGACACTGGTTTCGCAAACCAGTCGACCGACTGGTTTACGAAACCAGTCGGTCGGACTGGTTTGCGTAAACCAGTCAGTCAAACCAGTCCGACTGACTGGTTTTCGAAAACCAGTCCGACCGGTCGGAAACCAGTTTCCGAGCAGTCCGTGACTGGTTTCTCGGCGAGAAACCAGTCCGTTACTGGTTTCTCGGCGAGAAACCAGTCCTCGCTTCCAAGAAATAAATCCGGGCAAGAAGATAGGTTTCAGATCTGAAAAATTAACGCATACAAATGACAAGAGAGAGATGAGGAAGATGGCAAAGCTGCTTGGAAGATGAGGAAGATGAGGAAGATGGAGAGCCGGCGGCAGTAAAGACAAGAGAGGGCAGCGAGAGAGTGAGGCGGAAAATGACTTCCCCTTTTTTTTGGGGGAAGTCATTTTCCCCAAAATGGGGGTCATTTTCCTTTGACCCAGAATTCATTTTCCTTTGACTTCATTTTCCCCTCACTTGCCAAACACTGAAAACCCGGAAAATGACTTCCAGAAGTCATTTTCCGGGTTTCCAAACACACCCTAAAGGAAAGAGGAAAGAATTGAACTTTTTGTATTGGTTTCCGTATTGACTTAGTTGAACCCCTAATATTAAAGAGTTAGGACCTTTTATATAAGTGTAGGACCTTACCCTTCAGAAATATAATATTACTTACTTTTAAAAATATAATATTACATCAATAATTCAATGAATATAATATTAACATAATAATTCAATAATGAACCACTATACTATTCAATCCAACAAATATAATATTTCATCTCCCTTCCTAGTAATCACCTCGTATAAATATGAGAAGGAAATGCGATACACAGCAAACTAAAAGAAACCTTAAAAATGGCAAACAATGTCGGCCAAGGACAGGAAGAGGAACAGCAAGAAATTCCTTTGCTCACACCCTATAAAATGGGAAACTTTCACTTATCTCACAGGTAAATAATTCCTTCTGGGAACTCTAATAATTTTCCTAATTATATTTTTCACCACATTTGTTCATGTCAATATTTCATATATATATATATATATATATATATACACAGAATTGTTTTGGCACCCCTGACAAGGCAGAGATCTTACAACACCATTCCTCAGCCCCATGCTGCTTTGTATTACTCTCAGAGAACCACCAAAGGGGGTCTTCTAATAACAGAAGCCACTGGAGTTTCTGACACTGCCCAAGGGTAATTTCGTAATTCCACTTTTGGTACCATTCGTGTTGAGAGAGTCCCACCCGCAACCATGTGACCCTAACTGACAAAAGAGCACAAGGAGGTAAACTATATTAGACAGTCGGCTGTTCATAGCTTACCTAGCCTTATGTATTATGATTACCAAATCTATAGCATGATTAGGCCTTGTAACCCTAGCTGGCAAAGAACTATAAGGAGGTAAATCAGTCAAGTTGTCCATAGCTAACCTAGCCTTTTAGTTGCCAAGTCTCGAGTTCTGACCAGCTTGCCTGTGATTACAATGGGATAGTAAATCAACCCAGATTGTCCATAGCTAATCGGCTCAAATTAAGAAGGTCAATAGACCGCTTCCATTGGGATTCTGGAAGTATAATTTGTAATCTTGTGATTATCAAGTCAATAGTCAGACCAATTTGAATTGAGTTGATCCCATACTTATACGTAGTAGTATTTTGTTTAAACTTTCGGTGTTGATTTGACTCGCGTGCATATGACCCGGTTTGACATTGAGTTGCAGATATCCTGATACACCTGGTATATGGACAAAGGAGCAAGTTGAAGCCTGGAAACCTATTGTAGATGCAGTACATGCTAAAGGTGGCATCTTTTTCTGCCAGATTTGGCATGTTGGCAGAGTCTCAAGTAAAGGTAATCTTGGCTACACACATGGAATTTTGTTGGCTGTAAACTAAGCTTTACAGGGTGTTTGGTTCGCTGAAAATATTTGACGAGGAATGAGGTTGAAATTTCATAGAAAAAATATTGTCTTAAAATTTAATTACTCGGTACAGTATTTGATTGGTAGAAAAAAATTACTGGAAATATTGATTTCATTGTTCGGTTGAATAAATTTAAGAATTAGATAAGATTGTGTGGGCATTTGGTCTAGTGGTATGATTCTTGCTTAGGGTGCAAGAGGTCCCGAGTTCAATTCTCGGAATGCCCCACAATTTTGTTTTCCATAAGATTGGTGAAAAATAAGAACCATTTTAATTCATTTTGTGTAGATTTTCAGCCTAATGGACAGCCACCTATCTCCAGCACAGACAAGGCATTGAGCAAGGACGCCATTGATGTTGGGCACTTTATACGTACACCTCCACGACGCCTAAGGACAGATGAAATCCCCAAAATCATCACCCATTTCAGGCTGGCAGCGAGGAATGCCATGGAAGCTGGTATGCTAGTTTAATTTATTTCTCGGGGGAAAAAAATCCTTGCACACCACATGTTTGTTGAAATGTCTGACCCACTAAACAGGTTTCGATGGCGTGGAGATCCACGGGGCTCACGGCTACCTAATAGACCAGTTCTTGAAAGACCAAGCCAACGACAGAACGGACCAGTACGGCGGCTCGGTGCAGAACCGGTGCCGATTCGCTCTGGAAATAGTCGAAGCTGTGGCGGATGAGATCGGGGCTGATAGGGTGGGGATTAGGCTTTCTCCCTTTTCCGATTACTTGGAATGTGGAGACTCAAATCCAAACGATTTGGGGGTTTTTATGGCGGAATCATTGAACAAGTATGGGGTTCTCTACTGCCATATGATTGAGCCCAGAATGAAGAAGCTCTGGGAGAAGAGCGATGGCCCGCAGAGTCTATTGCCGATGAGGAAGGCGTTCAATGGCGCTTTCTTGGTCGCCGGCGGCTATGCCGACCGGGAAGATGGGATCTCCGCCGTGGCCGGAAACAGGGCCGATCTAGTGGTTTATGGCCGCGTGTTCTTAGCCAACCCGGATTTGCCAAAGAGGTTCGAGCTCAATGCCCCTCTCAACAAGTATAATCGAGACACGTTCTACATCCCTGACCCGGTTATTGGCTATACTGACTATCCATTTCTAGAAAGCCCGACCGGATAATTATGATTCCCCGGTGTTGAACATAATCATGATTATCGGTTGAATAAAGGAAAAGTTTGATTGTGTAATATGTATTTGTGTATTTAGGATCAGTTTGAAAACCTGAGAAGTCAGTCTGGTCAATAGAACAACGGTTCAATCTGGTGAAAAATGTCTTTCTAAATTTGTAATCAAGAGATATTTTCTGAATTCTCTATTTTTCACTATTTTTTTTTCTGGCATCTATTCTCAAACTAGTTTCTATATTATTATTATTACTACCACCATCACACAACCACAATCACAGTCACTAAAACTACCACCATAAACCATACCACTACCACCATACAACCATTAGTCCACTACCACTTATAATAAATTATTATTATTATTATTATTATTATTATTATTATTATATAACAAATAATATGTTAATTTTTTAAAAATGAACTAAAAAGAATTTTTTTTTTAAACTTTTGGCCAACAAAAACATATAGTTTTATGACCTTCAACCAAATATTAAAAAATTAAATTATTTTTAAAAACATTTTTCAGGTTTCTAAACGGACCCTTAGTCTAATTTGTATCTTTCTATTTTAAAGTAATGCGGAAAACTAACTATCATTACTAAAAGCGTACTTTGAGTGAAGTCGACCATAAAACGATAAATCAATGCAACATAAGTTGTTCATAATTAATAGTCTCAAATCAAAAGATCACTAAATAACTCCATTCAAAATTGAACTTGAAATTTTATAATTATCTAGTTAACTCTCTAACCTAACTCCAATACCTACAACGGTTGAGAGATGTCAAGAGCCAAGATGAGGAATTTGAGTGAAACAATAATGAGATGTAATGCAATCCAGCAGACAAAATATAGGAATCTGCAGAGTGTTGTGCTTTGATGTGACTCTGAATTCTTTAGAAATGGAATCTCTTTTGTAATGGCATTAATTGATACCTTGTACCACCCAAAAAAGACCATTTTCATAACATAGTAGTGATCTTGTAATGCCCACAATGCATATTACAAACATAGATTCTCCTAAACTTGTGTCGTGTGATTATTGGCCGGAGCAAAGCATTAGTGGACCACACCTTTGAAGACTGATATAGGAATTAGGAAAATGAACTTGAAACTTTCCAAGTAGTTAATTATCAAGTCAATGATTAACTAATTTGATTGAAATTGTCTCAATATTTTCTTTCGTTTCTTATACCGCCTTTAATGTATGATTCTAATAGTCAAAGGCTTTGCGGTCGAGCGGCATAGCTGTGGCTTCTCAAATGAGAGGTCTCAAATTCGCCCTATCCGATTGACAGGGACAGTAAAAATTAGTAGAGGGACCAAAATCCACCTATTTAACTGTACTAAGAATTAATTTTACATTTAGAACTTATCAATGACTACAATGATTAAACGTAAATAACTGAAGAATTAAAATTACATTTTTATGGAAAGTCATTCTTGTAGTGGATATATATATACCAAGAAACATGAAAATGTATAGTTAAAACTATTTTGAATATAATTTTGGAATATTTGTGGAATTGGATATGATCTTCATAAGATCGATGCTGATTTGGCTAAGTATTCTTGCACAAGTTGCATGCCATATTGTCATCCAATGTTTCACTTTATGATTGGTGCTTATGCTTTGGAGAGGTCATTTCTATGCTTTTCAACACCTTACTATTAGCCAACCAAATAATACAAATTAAATTTTTTAAAAATTATTTAATATTATGGGATCTAATTAACTTTAGAACTTTCACCCTTTAATTTGCATCCATTTGCTTATTGGCAATAGACTTTGGAATCTTTATGTTGCATGTCACAAATTACACAACATATCTTGGATATTATATAACGAATTTTATTTATTATTTTTTAATCAAACTCTAAATTGACTAAACAAAATCAATATGAATGACAACTCTCAAGTTAAAATAAATAAATACTTTTAAAGTTCGTAGGCTCTCCCCTCCTCGAACGACTTTTCATGTAGGAGGGCATGTGGGCTATACGACAGGTGTTGGGGTGTCAATTTTATCTCTTTGATTGAAGAAAAATATTTTTATTCTAGTAAAAGTATTTAACATGATATGCAGTAATTGATTAACTATTAAATTAGGAATCTTTTAATTAGATAATAAATTAATCATAATGCCTCATGTATTCATCTACACAGAATTTTTACTGTAATAGTATCCTTAATTAAAATAAATTTTTGTTGTTGTTGAATAAAATGTTTGATTTGACAAGATTCCTTCTTTATTTCTAGAATCAAGCTTTGTTTTTGCATTCAACATTATCATTATATTTTCTTTCCTCTTTTTTATTTTATTAAATATTAAAATTTCAATGATATTATTATAATTATTGATAAACATATTATGTGTACATGCACATTATAGTTGTGGGATGCACATGAAAATCGAAAAAGCATTTCCACTAGCTACATACATACATGCCCGACTGACTTTCAATTGTACGGATACCTTAACACTGCCCACAGAAATTTTCTCCTCTTCTCTGGCTGATTTCGTTTTTTTTTTTTTTTTGTTTTTTTGTTTTTTGTTTTTTGTTTTTTGTTTTTTTTTTTTCTTTTGAGTGTTCTAATTGAGTCTCTCGCATTGAGTCTTGTTATTACAGTTTATCTTATTTGTGGGTTTGCGGACCATTACACAAATGTAGCATGATTATCTTGTGCACACCCTTGGTAGGATTTAGGCATCTGGTAATAAATTTCACTTAAGACTTGTTTTCAGTGGCAGGGTAGGGTTTGATTCTTGCCATGAACATTACAGTTTGGGTTTGAGTTAGGCTTCTTGTGCACATAAGTGTACTGTTTGGTATTTAGTCTCGAAGTTAGATTGACTCAATTTACTTCTTCATATAGATCAGATTAGGGGTGGGTTCATGGTGTCTAGTATATAGTTTGACAAATTAAGTCAGAAAATCAGGGTTATAAAAATTTTAAAAATAGAAAATAAAAGCATTTAATTAAACCCCTTGGGAATATATGTTTCATAATCTTGAAGAATATAATATCTACCACTAGCTATATGTCATGTTAAATATTCATTACAGATTTACAATCGCCCATGTTTTGGGGCAACCCATCCAAACTCATGACTTGAGTGCATAAAGAATTATTAATTTAATGACAATTAATTGTAATATAGAATGTACATAATATAAATGTATTGCATTTTTCGTATAAGTAATAACATTTTATTCTTGATTTAATATTTTGAGCTCGAACTCTGAGCATGGCTCAACTCATTTACAACTTAGAACACAGAAAAAAAATAAATACTACTTAATAAATAGGGGAAATGGCGCTTTTGGCCCCTCAATTGTTTTACTTTTGGGAATTTAGCCCCTCACAATTGATTTGAACAAATTTGGTCCTTTACTTATACATAATGTGTCATTTTTAGTCCCTAGTATTATATAATTAGAATTTTTGTTAGTAATTTTTTTTTTTCATGAGGTTATATTTATCATTTTTTTTCATGAGGATATAATGTATAGATTTGAATTAAAAAAAAACATTCAAAATGCATATGGACTAAATGTAACAACACATTATGTACACTTAATGTACAATTATTAACAAAATTTTTAATTATATAATAATAGGGACTAAATGTAACACATTATGTACAATTAAAGGACCAAATTTATTCAAATCAATTGTGAGGGGCTAAATTTTCAAAAGCAAAACAATTGAGGGGCCAAAAGTACCGTTTTCCCTAATAAATAAGAAGGAAAACAGCAGCATGAGGACATTAAATGTACTGATGTGTAAAGGTGTTTTTCCAACTATTAATTAATTAATTTAAAAGAACTTGTGGGAATAATCACAAATTAAAGGGGTTGTATGTATATATATATATATATAAGCAAAGAAACATTTTGGGAAGAAGATGAGTGAGTTGTTTTATGAAGCTGCAGCTATTCACGGCAGCAAAGCAACAGTCGAGCGCCGCCGACAACCTCGAAGCTAGTCCATACTAGTGGAAGGTTGTCGTCTGCAACTCTCAAGAATCAAAAATCTTATTAACTTCGAGGAAGAAGAAAAAGAAGTTTGGAAACGTATATGTATGTGTATATGGGTCGGGGGAAGATTCAGTTGAAGAGGATCGAGAATCCGGTGCACCGGCAAGTGACGTTCTGCAAGCGACGCGCCGGCCTGATTAAGAAGGCCAAGGAGCTGTCGGTGCTGTGCGACGCCGACGTCGGCGTCCTCGTTTTTTCATCTAATGGGAAGCTCTACGACCTAGCCACTCAAGGGTTAGTTTAATTTATCACTCACTTGTTAGATTCAATAAATATAAGATGTAATTTTATTTTTTTATACTGTCACACTTGACCAATCTTTAACTACTGACTTGACCCTATTGAGCATATAATATATAAACATTCAACTATCAGCTTAGGTTTTTAGTTGGATGAAACACATGCTTTAATTTGGTATCAGAACAACCCAAAAAGTCATGGGTAAACTATCAGCTTAGGCGAATGAAGCACATGCTTCAATTGACCCTTCATTGGATTTCGCCTAACAAAAAAAATAGTCTAATTTAACCCAGCATGCATGCTAGTATATATAATATATGATTTAATTTTCTATAACTTTAAAAAAAAAAAAAAGGATTTGATTAATTTCTAATAAGATTTTTTTTTGAATAAATAAATGAAAGAAACATGCAAGGGATGATCGACAAGTACATGAAGTTTACAGGGGGAGCTCAGGTGACTGAAGTCACTGAACAGGAACCCAAAGATAAGAATGTTCTGGTAAATCTCTATATGTATATACTCTTTTTTTTTTTAATTAATTAATTTTTAAAATTTGCTTGAATCTTTTCTAAACAAAAAGAAATAAATACCTGTAAATGGTAGAAAGCAATTTCGTGTTTAATTTATGTTAATATGTGATCTTCAGAATCAGATGCTATATACAATATTAATAACAAATAATTTTATTATTATTATTATTAGCAAAAGAAAATATGTTTTTCTTTGTCTTTTATTTATATAGCTTTAGTGGTTTTAGTCTCTATTGTTTAGTTGTTACAAAATACACCTTTACCTTTACACATTAATATTCCTATGATAACAATGAATATTCATAATTTATTTATTAGGATGCAAAAGAGGAGATTAACATGCTGAAAAACGGAATTACAATACTCCAAGAGGGCTTAAGGTATATATTTTTCTCTCCATATTCAACTTTGGGTGCTACCACACCGCGTTCTTAGTTTCAGGTGAAAATTACGAACATGCAATAAGTAACAATTATAAGTATAATCGTTGATAGATAAATATGCACTCAAAACTGAAATTTTAAAAGTGACTGTAGCAGCTACAAGTGCAATGGCTAATATGTAAATATACATTTTTGCACCATTACATATCAACGATTGCACTAATAATTGTTGCATACACTTTAAGTTTGAAATATTTATCAAAATATCACTACATTTTTTTTAACTATATAGCCGCTGATAATTCTAGATCAATTACTAAAACTAGGCCATAATTTTTTCCTGAGCGAAAGTTCTCATTTGATCAAATACCTATATATATGCAATGCGCGTTGGTTTATATATGTGTATGTATATATGTATAACCTAGTTTAGTACATGTTATATTTTAGGTTCATGCATGGGGGAGGAATTGGAACAATGAGTATATATGAATTGGATGCACTTGAAAAGTATCTTGAAGGGTGGATGCATCATGTACATTCAGCAAAGGTGAACTCTAATTGTCAAATTATTATTGTCTCACATTAATTATATAATTTACTTTTCTAACTAATTTAGAGTCAAGTAATTACTATATATATATTGCTAAACTTTATATAGGAAGATCAGAAATCTCTTGGTCATCTATTGCTCTATTTGTGTTTAATATAATTTTTCGATAGTCATGCATGTAAAAGAAACATATATACTTTTCAACAAAAAAAAAAATGTCGAGATATCAACAAGAACATCCTCATCAAATTCCTCAATAGATCGACAACCTAAACTGCTTTTTTTTTTTATGGTCATTTTTTGGTTAAAGGTCATAACTCATAAGTAAAACTTCACTCGAAGTGCACTTTTAGGTTAAAAAAGCAAAAGAATTTAAATTAATGAGAAGCCTTAATTGAATATTGAACACTACCATGCAGATGAATCTAATGTTTCAAGAGATACAACTGCTGAAGAATAAGGTAAATTCCTATTTCTATTAAAACTTTCAACCATTGATGAATTCTGATAGATGACGACTATGCTCAATCCTCACTTTTTAATTGTTTCGATTCTCTATTATAGGAAGGGACTCTAAGAGCAACAAACAAACACTTACAAGAAAAGGTAATTATCAATACCAAATTAGTTATGGTTGTTTCATTACAAATTATATTTTTTTAGTGCACACCTTAGTGACTGCGAATTTCTCTCATTATTGAGAATTTTCTTTTGATATATAATTATATTTCATTGTTTTTTTTTTGAAAGGAATTATATTTCATTGTTAATTATATAATTTGCAGGTGGATGAAGAATATCGCAGGATGATAAGAAGTATCTATGGCATCAATTGACTGAGAATGAGATTTTCATCAAGCTAAGCCCACATCCAGATTATTGAATATTTGAGGGGAAATAACACTTTCAGTCCGTCAATAATGTAATATTTTAACTTTTAATTATATCGACTATTAAGTTTGCTAAATATGGTCTCTTGACTATTCCAAGTCAACTAGATTCACTTAAAATGCCCAAAATACTCTCATATGAAAAAAGAATGAAGTAAGGTAAAAGTGAGGACATTTTGAAAATTTTAAGCTGAATTTGGATAGTTTGTGAGAGTCAATGAACTAAAAGCGATTAACAAATAGTCGAGAATATAAAACAAAAATGATAATATGAAAAAGAAAATCAACAAACAGTTCTCTTATATTGTGATATGAGCATTTTGAATTATTATAGGAGTTAGAGCTTCCTATATGCATGTTGTTCATTTCCTTGAGAATCGAATTTTTGTCCATTCCCTTTCGTTGCTTGCAATAATATTGTGTTTTGCAATAAAAATTTCGCTTATATAAACTAAAAATAAAATAAAATAAACCATCATTATATTAAAATATTTTGTTATTTTATTAATATTTGAAACCAAATAACAATAATTATTGTCATACATCACAAACGATTTGACAAGTACAAAGGCTTTGATTTGCTCCAGCAGCAGAACATCTACAACGCTGAGGCATTTTGCTTGCTGGCCAGTGAAATAATGCTAAATTTCCACAACTAATGCTCGCACATACACCATTTGCAGTAAAAGTTCCTGGACAAAATTTCAATTGACCTTCAAAAAAAAAAAAACAAAAGAGGTGAAAATGGTCAAAACAAAACCAAACATAAGCTATTATATTTTATTAATTAATTTACATTATATTAAAATTTGAAAATAAAAAAAAATTACCTAGAGAAGGGTTAAGTAGAGCCAAGAAGATTGCCAAAGAAAGAATGGCAAGCCCGCTATAGTTCTTCATGATTTTGTTATATGTTGCAACAACAATTACTTTTTTTGAGAATGGAGAATTATATTATATTTCACAAGATATAACCCCTTATATAGATCTTGAAAATAAGCAATATTATTTAAAAAAAAATAAAAATTATCGGCTAAGGTAATTACGGTAGGTTACATACTTAAATTATCAAATCGTTATCTATAAAATTTGAAAACGTGCAATTAATTAAAGAGTTAAAGCATTTACATACTGAATTAATGTTTATAAAAATTAAAACATGTAATTAATTACATGATTAAAGCTAGCAAAGAATATCTGTATATTCTATCAAGTGTAATTTCAAAAAATTCAACGTGGCATTTGGATTGAGAGAATAAAAATAGTATATTTCAAAGAAAAGGGAATATGCGTGTAATCGAATACTAATTCACATAATGAATAGAAACTATATCGCAATAAGAAATTCTATTTCAACGTTTGATTTGTATATATTTCGCAATAAGATCAAATGAGAATATACATGGTTTTACAAAAAGAAGAAAAGTGATGATCGATTTTAGCTAGATAGCCATCAAGCTTCATCTTGAGGATTTTAGTATAAAAAAATACGAAGTCAATTTATAATTATTTTAAATTTTTAATGTTTAAAAAATAAAATCTCATTTTTCTCCTTATTTTTCAAGGAATACAACTTCACATCCACATCATATATTTTTTTTTCTTTTAGAAAGGAATATGATAATCTTCCTTCTCTTACGCAATCTTAGATTCCCTTAACCCTTCATTCATTTTGCCATTTTAACCGTTCTTTAAGGAAAAATTTCAGTTCGGTTGATGGTTAAACGATTTGTAAAATTTCAGCTAACGGTTAATTAGATTCGGAACTATCGGTTAATTGAATTAACCGAAATTGTATATATATATATAATTTGCATTGTGTTTTTATGTTTGTAGTGTTGTTATAGTAATGTGTTTGTATATTTTCTTATGGATTTATATTATAGGTATTATATATTATTTTGAAGATTTAAAACTTTAGCTTAAAAATTTTTGGTTAACCGACCGATTAACCTAAAAAAACTTAGGTTCGATTAATTCTGTAATACAAAGGTCGGTTGGTTAACGGTTAAGCTGTTAAACCTTTCAAAACTTTGGTAAAATGGTTCAATTCGGTTAACTGATTGCACACCCTGAACGCGTAATATTAACCTCTTTTTTTTTTTTTTGTCAGATTTGTTTTTTTTTTCCTCTTTCTCCTCCCTCCCCTAGTAAATTGACACCTCAAAAACCTTTTAAAAAAAAAACTATAGTTATATTTGAAACCTATGTATGCAAAATTGGACATCATTATTACCCAACATGTCACTACAGTCACTCTCATCTAGACCTGGCAATTATCGACACGACCCGTTAACACGACACGAAACCGGACACGAAAATAACGGGTTAGTGTTTAGCCTTAACATGTCCCGGGTCGTTAACGGGTTGACCCGTTAAGAACCCGTTATGTTTTCGTGTCTTAACGGGTCAACCCGTTAAACCTATTAAGAACCCGTTTAACCCGTTAATGTTATCGTGTTAACCCGTTTACACGAACCCGTTTACACAGACACGTTCAGAACCCGCTAAGAACCATTGTCATTTAGGTAGAAACCATTGTCTTTACAAAATATATCATGAACATGATTAAGAATGAATTTACTACATTAGGCCAAGATCATACACCAATTATTGGTGTTCAACAATATGAAATTTGAATGTTTATTGTGTTCAATTTTATTCTAAAAACTAGTATGAACTTCTTTAATTATGATTTTTGGATGTTATTTTATAATTTTATGAATGTTATAAATCATTTTTTTAGTTTATTTGATGGATTGGATTGTATGTTTTATTTCTTTTTTATATAATTTAACTTTAAATTTTAGTTTTTAATAGATCAATAGATTTAGCGGGTTTAAACAGGTTTCGTGTCATATCGTGTCGACACGATCCGAAACCCGTTAACAAAACGTGTATATCGTGTCAACCCGTTTAACCCGTTAACAAATCGTGTTCGTGTTCGTGTTACAATTTTGAACCCGTTAACCTTAACGTGTCGTGTTCGTGTTTAGCCTTATCGTGTTCGTGTCGTTATCGTGTCGACCCGTTAACGAACCCGTATACACGAATTGCCAGGTCTACTCTCATCCCCTCTCTCTTTCTCTAGCTGCAAATTATAGCCCTCATTCTCCTATTCTAAGAACCTTGACAGTGCGTTTGGTTGGCAGGAGGGAATTGTGTGCATATACTATCACAACAAAAGGAACCATCAACTTCATTTGACTTAATCACCCAACACGTGTGGTATTTACATTTTGATTTTTCATGTAAAAATTGTATGTTCTACTTTTATTTAAAGTATATCACTTATTATCTAACATTATATATATTTATTGCTAACCGCTAATTTAATAGCCTAACACCCTTGAGTCTAAAATTTAACACAAATCTAAACATAATTTAATTTACTCGAGATGTCACATGCTATTCACCAAATTTTAAAATATTACAAATGTTTATCACGAATATCTCAACAAAAATAAAAATAAAAAATAAAAAATTCACTGTCCCGACAAAATATAACACAGATTTATTTGCTCACATTCATGCAAACATGTACTGCATGAGACAAGTACTTTTTTTTAGTGAAGGAAAGAAGAAGGTAGGCCAAATAATGATCATGTTGTTCATTTCTTTGAGAATCGAATTTTTGTCCATTCTCTTTCGTTGTTTACAGTTTTGCAATAAAAATTTCGCTTATATGTTTTCAAAAAAAAAAAAAATTCGCTTATATAATTAACTAAAAATAAAATAAAATAAAACATCATCATTATATTAAAATATTTTTTTATTTTATTTATATTTGAAGCCAAATAGCAATAATTATTGTCACACATCACAAATGATTTGACAAGTACAAAGGCTTTTGTTTGCTCCAGCAGCAGAACATCTACAACGCTGAGGCATTTTGCTTGCTGGCCATTGAAACAATGCCAAATTTCCACAACTAATGCTCCCACATACACCATTTGCAGTAAAAGTTCCTGGGCAAAATTTCCATTCACCTATAAAAAAAATAAAAAAAAAAAAGTGAAAATGGTCAAAACAAACCCAAACATAAGTTATTATATTTTATTAATTAATTTACATTATATTAAAATTTGAAAAAATAATAATAATAATAATAAAGTACCTAGAGAAGGGTTAAGTAGAGTCAAGAAAATTGTCAAAGAAAAAATGGCAAGCACGTTGTAGTTCTTCATGATCTTTGTTATATGTTGCAACAACAATTTTTTTTTTTTAGAATGAAGGGATTATATTATCTTTCACAAGATATGACCCTTTATATAGATATTGAAAATAAACAATATTATTTTTTTAAAAAAAATTATCGGCTAAGGTAATTACGGTAGGTTACATACTTAAATTATCAAATTGTTATCTATAAAAAGTGAAACCGTGCAATTAATTAAAGATTTAAAGCATTTACTTACTGAATTAATGTTTATAAAAAAGTAAAAACAAGTAATTAATAACATGATTAAAGCTAGCAAAGAATATATGTATAATCTATCAAGTGTAATTTCAAAAATTCAACGTGACTTTTGGATTGAGAGAATAAAAATAGTATACTTCAAAGAAAAGGGAATATGCGTGCAACGGAATACTGATTCACATATATAATGAACAGAAATTATATCGCAATAAGAAATCAATGTTTGATTTGTGGACTAAGATGAACAATAGCCGGTAGACTTATGATCAAATGAGTCCAATATTTCTCATGAATTGGTGTGTATAGATCTGAAAATTTAAGTCATTGAATGAGAACATAAATGGTTGTCCTACAAAAAGTGATGACTGATTTTACTTGTCTATCAAGCTTCATCATAGGGTTTTAGTTAAAAAACAAAACACGGAGTCAATTTTATAATTATTTTAAATTTGCAATATTTATAAAATTAACTATGTCATTTTTCTCCTTATTTTTCAACCACTCACAATCATTGATCTACCCAGGTAGATGTATCAGATCTGTTCTCACTTTTTACATAAGAGTGACCCGTCCAATCAACATTTTTCAGAAGTCATAGAGTTTTCATATATGACATTTTGCTGCTTTCCAAACACACCCTAAGATTGAATTGCAGTCATTCATGCCAAGAGAATCCTTTGATTTCCCAGAAAGAATGATGAGAATTGGCATAATCTATAAACATGGAACAGAACCATACAAAGGCCAAGGGAAGCAACTTATGAATTTATGATCCTCATAGAACTTTATAGATTTCGAATGTAGCAGAGCAGTAAAAATGAGCAATAGTATGCCAACACACAAAAATTGCAGACAATCCCATACACAATAGTTACAGATACTTGGCAACTTCTTCAACTCACCCTACGCGTTTTTCCTTCTTGTCCCAAACCTAGAGATTTTTGTGCATCTGCTATTCCATCAGGATCTGGCCAAACGAAAATCCAAATTAGAACGGCTGTGGAAATGATCGCTGGTCTGTCTTGTGGAACTAAAACAGAACATATTAGGGGCAACCCCAACCAAGCTTGTCAGGCTGTTGACTTGGTAATCCACAATGTTACAAATTCGACTCCCAACGGGATGACCTATTGAGTTTGAGCCGGTCAGCTATGGGCAACCTAGGCTAGTTTACTTCCTTGTGGTCCTTTGTCGGTTAGGGTCACAAGGCAAGGTTTACCCGATGCACACCCTCGGATACTGACTGCGGAAAAAAAAAATAAAATTGCAGCCAACCCCTAAAACTGGGGGAGAGTGGGTGTTATGAAACTGACTCGACTCTAAAGATCAACTAAGTTTTCGCAATAGTAATAAACAGCTAGTATTAGTAAGTTCTCCTTTGTCCTGGTGGCCAAAGAAAAAGGTCCGGTGTCTTTCCATTTTCCCCAAACATGTATATATAGTCAAACAAATGAATAATAATCAATGGGTTGAAACTTACCAAAGAACTGCGTAAAGATGCGAGTAAAGAAGCTCAAGTTACGAGAAACATTGTATTGCATTCCCGATGGGAGAGGTTTAACAATGGTGTCAATGCTGAAAACACGTTGAAGAAACTGCAGAAGTGGAAATCTTATTAGTTAAACTAATAGCCTGTCTCAAATGCAAAATTTGTCACACTACTCAACAAGATAAAAGAAATGGAAATGCTAAATTTCATCACTAGCCACCATACTGGAAACATGCAAGTCAGATTAATTGTTATTATAATTTTTCCTGCTTTTGACAGGTAACGATGGGCAAGTACAAATTAGATATTTCAAGGACGAAGAAAAACTCCATTGCACCAACAATTTAGGTGTCTTTTTTTTTTAAGACATGGGCTGGACTTTAGGCAAACCAATCCCCATGGGTATATACCAAAAGATCCCATCAACAAACATCAAGGTACACTTCCGAACCATATGCCCAAGCGGGTATAGTTGCAAGTAATAAAACAGCGTAGACCAACAATATATGGTGCTAGTTGATCAATTTCTTGTAATAATAGATAATAAACAACAGTTGAAGTTATTGTCTTGTAGACCAAGCCCTCAACGTTAGGCCAACTTTGCTTAATGCTAGTTGACCAAGATCATTAGAATTCTTGTTATAAACAACAATAATTGAAGTTATTGCAATATTCTTGCAATCATAACAATATTGCCAACACAGCGACTAGATTAAAGACTTCATTGAAAGAAAAGATACAGCCAGAGTACAAGATGTTCACAAGTACACAACAATAAACCTAGGTTGGTTTAGCTCGATCCTTTGGGGTCACAATGCATGGTAAACACACACACACACACACATATATAACCGGTCAGCTATGGTAACCTAGCTCGATCCTTTGGGGTCACAATGCAGGGTAAACATACATGGTAACCTAGGCTGGTTTAGCTCGAGTCACAATGCAGGGTAAACACACATATATATAATTTACACCCAAATGAAGCCAAAAAAGAGGAAATTTCCATTAGTTTGAGGTCAATCCAACTAAAACCTTGTCCATTACGCATTAAACGTTGTACCTCTTCGGTAGAACAAACCAAACTACCACAAAGCATAGAGACACCAAAACTACAACCAATCCAACTAGGTCAAAATTAGGCAGGAAAATCACAAATTTTCAATATATTCACCATAAATGTATACACATAAACATATGTAAATGAGAGGGGGAAACCTGGAAGTTGCGCTGGAAGCTGTAGCGTAGTTCAGGGTCAATTTCAGTGCGAGAATCGTCTTCGAGCTCACTGGCTTTGGATTTAACGGACTTCATCCCGGGGACGTGCATAGTGGGAGTCGAACCCGGCTGGCTCGTAACCTTCATCTTTGCGTCCTTGAACTTCTCGTCCTCTTCGGGGCCCACCCTCCATGGGGCCGACGTGAGAAGCTCCTTCTTGCCTTTCGCCATTTTCGAAGCTTCAATTCGCAGAGTGAACAGAGCGAAGAAGACGATGGAGCAAAATAGCCAAGGGTCCAAATGGATAGACTTATCTCTGCCGGCGTTAATACGACGTCGCACCATTTTTACTTTTATTTCATTTCAGCCCCGTGTTCTTTTTTTACGGGGCCCAAAGTTAATAAAAAATGGCCCAAGCCCAACTAAAGAACTAAAGAGGCCAATCCATTCTAGCAAAATTACAATGTCGGTGACTAATAAATGCTCATTTTAAGTATACTAAATATTGTCAAAGGTCTTATGGTTCAGCAGCATAGTTGTGACCCTTCTAAGTAAGAGGTCGCAGGTTTGATCCCCAGTGGGGGTGATTTGTTGTGCTTCAGTGCTTCACTACTTTGAGAACATACTAGGTATGAAAAGTATAATAAATATTTATTTTTAAACAATGCATTAAATATGAACCTGCAATGCAATAAAAATTAACCATAAATACATGTAATACACTAGAAATGAATCTTTATTATACCAAAAATGAATTTGTATGTCAGTGATCCACCTTGCAATATGGATCATGATCTACAATATAACAAAAAACGAAAAATTATATTTATTCGAGTGTATATCCTTTATAGGAGTCAAACTCCGACCTTTATAGTTAAATTTACAATTTACTTACCAACTATATCAAACTGTTAAGTATTTTCTGAATTGTTAGATTTAGAAAAGGATATTATCAAAACGATTAGAGATGAGTCTCCACAATTCTTCATTGTCATGCTTATTATCCTCTAAGATCAAGACATCAAGTGTGTAATTTCTTTAGGTGAAGTCTGTATTATCATCTTAGCTAGTAAAAAATCGTAAAAAAAAAGTAAACTAACATTTATTACCTATATAATTGACCGCTTCAAAAGGACTTATAAACAATTCCATAAAAACTCAAGTAATGATATTTTTATTTATGATAATACTATTGCATCATAATTGTGACTTGTGACAAAAGACAAAAATTATATGGTAGACACTAATGTAGGGTCTTATTTTGTGTTAAAGGATCTTCACCAAGTGGTAGGACTAACATCATGAGAAATTTAAATTGGTGGCCTAAGGTACAATCTTCTCCTACAGTTGAGCCAACCGACATTAGTACCAAAATTTATTGCAAGTTAACTAATCACAATTTTAATTTTAACAACTCTTCACATTAGTGCAGTAAATTAATCACAATTTTAATTTTAATAACTCTTTCTCTAACTAATGGAATATGAGAAAAAAAATCACTTTAATTAGTGTTGGTGTTATAAAAAATAATTGTTATACAGTGGACCATAATCCACAATTTCACATTGTAAAGTCGAGAAATGATATATATGATCATTTTTTGTATACACTAGGTTCATTTTTAGTGTATTAAGAGTTTATTTTTAGTATGTTCATTATATCTTGATACAAGCTAATTTTAGTGTATTACATTTAAAAAAAAAACTTGCAGTATATTAAAAATAAATATGTATTAGTGTTTCGATAAGAAAACAAACTCCATCCGCAAAATTTATAATTTCCTAGTAAAACTATATATTAGTTCACAATAATATTACATCCACTGAACAAACAAAAACAAAGAAAATCGAATATCATCACCAAGTGAAATAGATCAGAGAGCCTCTATACATTATTGTATCAACAAAAGGAACATATAAATTGTTTATATATCAAAACCTATCATTAGAAATTACTGAAAAGATCATGATGATACAAATTAAATCCTCCACAAATTTTCCAATACCGTGTGCTCTATCAAATTGTACCTTTTGCTTCACCAGAAGCACAAAGAAAAAAGTACAACCTGTAAAGCACAAAGTACAACAAACTCGATCCACAAAGCACCCAACATTGTGTAAAAATTTTCCCAAATTGTTTCAAATCCTCAATAAATTTTACAATATCGTGTGCTCTATCAAAGCGTACCTTTTACTTTACCAGAAGTACATATGAAATGTACAACTCACAAAGCATAAGGTACAACTCTACAAAGCACCCGATATTATAACCCTCGGACATTGTAAAATTTTTGGCAAATTTTTTGTTATCTATGTCGGTGTCTCACTGTGGACAGAAAGGCCTACCGGAGCGAGCTCTATGGCTGGGAATGGTGAAATGTCGAATCCGTCCTTCTTGTTCGATCATGTACCCTTCACAAAGAAAAGTCTTGGAGAATTTATCTTCCACGACCCTATCCACGTCGTGAACGAACACGTCGGTTTCGCCGTCTTCCCTGTTCCGGGCGATGAGTCCGGCGGTGTAAATGGCGGCCATCCTCCCCGGCGCCTCGTCGTGGTACCCCGTCGGCGCGTCCACCATTATCAAATCCCACTCTATCTCGTACACCTCCTCCGGCAACCCCTTCAGCGCCAACCGGCATTTCGACGTTCTTGGATCGCCGACGACCTGGCAGTCGTCCTGAGCCCCCGTTTCCAAGAGCTCGTCCGCCTCAGTCACCTGACGAATATTCAATATGTAAATTATGAACATTTCGTATGTAAACTGTAGACATTTATATTTTGGACTCGAGTTCACATTGCAAAGTAGATTCGGGTAGACATAATAATTTGCCATTAGACATATAAGTACAAAATCTAAGTTATTTTTTAAACTTAAGTTATCCCAATTTTACTGAACTAATTTAAGCGCACAAAATCTCACCTCTAAAGCAACTGTAAGAGGTAAATCTAATCGCGAGTGGGGTAATAAGCCAATCTAATCTAGCTGCACACCTCAAAAGTTTAAATAGTGACTACAAGTTTCTCTGTCGCTCAAAAACTCAATAAAAATTGAATAATCAAATTTATACAAGACAAATCAAATTGGCCATAGGACATCTCCAGTTAAGTTAGTTAATAAGAATATTCCCTTAGTAACCACAAGTTTATAAATTCTACTCTCAATAGAAATTTGAGTCAGTGATAATCTAAACTGGTTTAAATCCTTATAATCGTCTACAAATTATATTGCATATTCTAGAATAGTTATTGCAGGTCATCCAAAAAAAAGTCAAATGTAGGGCTGAGAATTACCTTAGTATCATAGGTGACATGGTAGGATTCGAGAGAGGGTAACTGGCGGTGAATCTGGTTGATCCAGGAGCGGTCCTCCTCGAGGAAAACCGTCCGGCCGCCGTGGTTAAGGGAGGTCCACATGAGGCTGTCATGGCCGAGGCCGAAGACCAAGAAGTTGCAGGGGGACTTCTTCGCCAGCACCCTCATGGACACCGAGATTTCCTTCATCGTCTGCTGGGGAGTGATGTTGGTGGTCACGTAGTGCACCAGCGCGTCGGCCAGCGACGGCGGAATCTTGCCGCAGCTCTGGGTCCGGCACGACGGCAGCGCGGCGGCAGTTGTTGTTGTCGGTTCTTGATTTTCCGGCGGTTCTTGATTTTCCGGCGGGGTTTGTGATGCATGGAGTGATGACGGAGAGGAAGAGGAAGAAGACGGCGCCGGCGAGAAAACTGATCTTGGGATTAGGAAGATTAGGAAGAGGAAGAAGAAGCAGATGAGGATGAGCTTGAAGTTGAGATTAATGGGCAATTGGGTTTTCGATCTCATTTTTTATGATCTTTTCCCCCAAAAAAAAGTTTTTGGTTTTTTTCTTTGAAGGAATGAGAATGGCCGGAGAAAGAGGTTGAAGAAAGGGGGGGTTGATAGATGGAGAACTTATAGTAGGATAGAAAGCGATGCCAATAATCAATTCACTATTGCCTCTGCTAAAACTACTTAAAAATTCTAAGAAATACAAAAAATATGTAGTTATATTTTAACAAATTCTAAGAAATTCTGAAGGATAATAATAAGGTTTTAAGTTAGACTTTGTGTGTCTATTAATCCTCTTAGTTAATTTATCTCATTATTGTCTTTTGTAAAATTACAAGACAACATTCACAATTCAAATTGTGATTGCGAATTTAGGTGTAAATCAAAAAAACAGACAAAATTACTCAACCAAAAAACCTGTAATCAGACAAAAAAAGTACTAAAGTACCAAATTCGTAGGTTAGGAGATTAGAACTTGGGGAGTGTTTATTATTATTATTATTATTATTAAATATTTGTTTTGTCTTAAAAAAGAAGCAATGGTAGGAGGAATGATGGGACAAGAAAACTAATGATGTAACTGATCGTGCAATACAATTTTGCCTTTCGATCGTTTGGTGAGGACTAAACTGACCTAGTCTTGCATGTCACTTCCCACCATGTTACTATTATGGTGGATTGATTTTTAAATATACAACTACTTAATCCAGTGGCATCAAACCCTTCCCTGTATACGGGAGGTGGTGGGTTCGAGCCTCAGTGGAGGCGTTGTTGTCTCTTTGTGCTTCAGTAGGTTGAAATTAGAGGTGTCGAAGGGACACCAATCACCTTCCTGTCAACCACCTAGTCACCAATGTTGAATTGCATAAATAATCACACTGGATAGATAAATCGCATTAAAAAAAATAATGCGCACGAATTCGACTAAAAAATATAAACAAGAATTGATGAACTCATAACTTTCTAAATAATCATACTCCACCACTCAGCTTCAAATGTCATTTATCCTTTTTCTTTGTATATTTACATAAGGAGTAATGGAGTATAGTTGGCAACTTGGCATAGTCAAGTTATTTTGGTTCAATTACTGATTAATTAGGTTTGATTAATCATTTTTGAATTATTCTATGTACAAGTGCCAACAATTAAGGAGTTGTTGGCGTATTAGGTACAATGATTTTTAAAAATTTAGTAAAGCGTGGACTTTCAGAATTTTATTGATTATTAGCATGTGATTAGGATGGTCGATTGGTTGGTTTTAGGTAGTGCCTCAAAAATGTTCGTAATTTCATATTTCCAACATTATTGTTTCAATTTTTTTTTAATTAATGTCTTTTGCACTAACTACAATAAAAAAATGTCTACAAAAAATTTTGTAATTTGTATTGGGTGCAATTGTGGCATTATCGCTATTACACCTAACTAGTACAATCTCAAAATTTTTGAGTTGTACCTAATGCAAGCCAAATTCTCATCAGTAATCGATATGAGACACATAAACCTGATGCAAGTTAAGGGTAGTATCGATGTTGATTGATACTAAAAGCGGCATTTTTGTATATATAGTGCTAACTTTGTCAATCCATCATCATTTGTTACTCAAGTTATAAAATTTGAATTGATCCTAAATCACAATGAAGTAAATCGATTTAAATTGATCACAACTTAAACTAAAAAGATTTCACAAAAAATTAAATTTAAAATTTTATGGTTATTAAACTCTATTTTTACGTTACTCTATTGAAAATCTTATAGTTACTAATTAATTTTTTGAGTAATTGGAGTGAAACTTGTCCCAATTTTTTAACTACTGTAACTGTGAAAAAAAGATGTCCATCTTTAGATCTGTGAAAAAAGATGTCCACCTTTAGATCATTAGATGGTATGGCCGTTCAAATCGAAATGAATGACAGCCATTTATAGTCAAACATACGTGTCCTCTTCAAGTTTTATCTCACTTTAAAAAAAAAAAAATTAAATTTTAATTGTTGTGAGTACTGGAAGGTAAGGAAGGGACATTCTGCATAGAATCAGCATAACACATGGGTCACTTATAGTCATAAATAATATCTTTTCAAGATATAAAGTTAAACCTATCCGCCATTAAAGGGATGAGTAGTTCTCATTTAAAACACCAATTAAACACCTAAACTACCATGTACATTATTATTATTTAAATAAAAAACTGATAAATATTTAATTTAAAAGTAATTAATCAAAACTGTAATGATAATACTTACTTTGAACTTAATGAAAAGGAATCAATTTACTTTCTATGAGTTCCACTCTTACTATATATCTTAATTTTAATGCATGAAGATAAATAATTATGAATTTCTTTAATAAGAACTAAGAAGTAAACTATGAAACTTAAAAATAGAGTAAAGGTGAATATATGAAAATTACAGTGAGAAATACCATCTACAATTTAATTAAAGTTAACTACACAGGCAACTGTTGACTCTTTGTGCTTCAGTAGGTTGAGAAAGTAGTTATGAACAGATACTACATTGTAACAGAGTTAGTAGTATTCAAAAAAAAAAAAAAAAAACTACATTGGTAACTCAAATAGTAAATTGAGAGTGAGAGTTCAAAATTAATCCCTAAACGTCGTAATATGAGAGTTTCACCTAATGTAATAAGTTTATTATGAACACCAAGCACTGATTCCTAATGTAGTGGATTTATTATGAACACCAAGCACTGATTTCTTCGTGGACACTAAGCACTAATCTTTTTATTTTAAGAGGTTGATGAATTATCGTGGCACGATACTGTAATAGTTATACCATGGACCCGAGTCCACATTGCAAGGTAAATTCATATCTAAAATACACAATTTACATACTAAATGTTCATACCTATTGAATAATTACTATCAGGTCGGGTGAGGTACTTTGCCCTACGAGGACGAGGGTTAATATAATCGAAACCGTTGGAACCTTTTTCATTTAATAGCATTTGCCTGTCCCATGGCCTTAAATTGTGGTGCATGTGAGTTGTGGCTACAGGAATTCAGGTACACTTGAGACGTGACTATGAATAATTAGCTCAATTGCCAACGTAACGGTGCACACGCGTCAAGTAAATATTCCATGCAAATATTTTACCCTTTTCTTCATCTGATCTCCTGCCGTGGATAGAAGTGCAAAATTGTTGGGTTGTGAGTAGTCACTCAAGATTTGAGCACGTTGTCTTGTCTCAGTTTTAGTCCCCATAACAATCGAATAAATGAATATACCAATAGAAACAGCTCAGTCGTAGGAAATCAATACTCCGTATATAAAATATATTTTCTAATACTGTCCGAGATAATACATTTGTTTCCAGGCGAATGATAATATGGAAAAAGTGTCGGTCGAAACATTGCCAGTACATATCAAAATCTAGCAAGCGATTGGAAAGAGGGAACATGACAACGACAATGGCAATACTTATCTACAGACTAAAAATCATGCTTATACCACTATTACAATGCTAGAGCTCGGAAATAGAATGGAATAAAGCAACCGTCGGATCAAGAATACATGAATATAATAAGGCTCGCAAAATTTATAAGCAATCTAAAACCTGTAACCAGATCCCTGCTGCGGTGGGGGTGTTGGGGCCATCCGATTAGGAGTTCGGCGGCCATTGGAATTTGATCGTGAACTCACATCGCCGTTTTGCATGGGCTCGCCATGCCGACGACCGTGCTCACTAGAGCCAGACCTAGAGAACGAACTAGGGCCATTTGCAGCGGCGTCAAATGCACTTCTCCACTCGTCACCTGGGGAAGGTCCAGGGGTTCTTGGACTTTCTGCACACAATTAAAAACAATGCAGTTAAGATTATTTGTGTTCAGAGACTGGAGGCAGAAATGTGGAGATCAGAACCGGAAAGAGTATTAAGCTTAATATTTACCTGCTTCACCATTTGAGTAGCTGGAGGCGGAGGCGGCGGCAGCTGCTCGATTATCATGGATACTGAGTTGCCTAGTAAGTTTTGAAAGAAGAGAAGATTGTTTCTGAATGCGTTCCCTTCTGTGTTTTACATTATGGTCCTCCTGGAGCAGCTCTTCAATCCTTGTTGAACTTTGGGCACTGCCATCCAACAAATAAATACAAACTTATAATTTTTAAGTAGCAATAAAACCACCAAAAACTCAAAGACAACCCCATCTGTTGTTTGTATAGGTAAGATAAATGACTTCATCATGCAGAGCTTAGAGAGAAAATATAAACAATATCACATAATGGGAATCCTTTAGGAAAATTAGTACTGCATACCTGATAGAACTGTATAGTTTATTAAGCATGTCCTCTTTGGCCTTTTCAACTTGGCAAAGAACAACTGCCTGAAAACTCAAGATAAATAGGCAAGTGTTAGATGGCTGTGCAAGAAAGAAATGAAGAGTCATACAACAGAACAGTTGTTCCTTAGGTAATACAGACTTTAGGGACATTTGCTGCAAGGCTGTTTAGAACTGCTTCAACGTATCCACGCACTTCCTGAGCCATCCACCGGAGTTCTTCTTCAGGATCTGCCGGTCTTCGAGTCATTGTTTCCTAAAATGATAGACATGCACCAAAATTCATAAGTTCTAATACTGTCAGAGATGCAAACAGCTCGAGACCAGATTAATTTGAAAACTGGAATGGCTAGAATACCAGGAAAGTAGAAGAATAATAGTTAAAGAACAACTAATTGGAGAATAAAATAACTTTGTTTTGAAAGAGCATTTAGAAATAACAGTAACACAGACAAGGAGCAAAAGCAATTAAAACAGTTTATTCACATCTGAAAGAATGATATAAAATAAAGCTGCTAAAGATTAGACTGCATCACAAATACATTTCAAGAATCTGAAAGTGCACATTGGTACTCACAAGAGAACCATCAGAATGACTTTGCCGTATTGTAGGTGCAGGTTCCCCCTTCACTTGACCTCCTTTAGAACTTATCACATTTCTCAGTTTGTTTAACCATTCAGTCTTATCAGCCAAACTTTCAGCCTTTAAGATAACGGCACTATGAGCTGCAAATCATCAATGTTCCTTATCTGAGTTGGTAAGTGATTTCAAGGCAATGAACCAGCATATGAAAAAAAGCAAGCTGCTATCCACGGTAAATTATGAAATACCTTTCAGAACAGTTTTATATGGAACCCGGCTTGTAAGCTTGAATACAAGACTAGGTCCTTTGCCTGCATCAGGTCCATTAGCCTTCTTATTTTTGGAACTTTTTGCTGGAGTCTCTTCTTCATCTGGTATTTCTTCAAGATTACATTCCTGAAAATCATATATACCAGTGAGAATTCAGCTAGAATGTTCCATGCATTTTTAGAGCAACTATTTGCCCCATCTTTACTTTCAACAGAATCTCCAGTTGACTAATGTCAAGATTGGAAAACATGGAAGAATTGGTGAACTTCTTACCTCTAAAGTTATGACACCACGAAAATGTCGCTCTTCTTGAGCCTTGGTGTAACCAAGCTGTAGAAAAATTGACATAAAAGGCATTTATTACCAAACAAATCAAGTTACTAGAAAAAGAATATGAGATAATAATAGACTATAACAATCACACTAGTCCATCTCAAACTAGATAAACTTAAATAATTAAAATAGACTTCCAAAATAAGTCAAATCAAAAGAGAAATATAACAGTTTAAAAAAATTAAGATGGAAAATTAAAGTGTTCGGAAAAACAATTACATGACACCAAATACGTCAGTATGGGAATCTGAAATGTACAACAATTTCTCATCCCACTAAAGAGTTGAAAATCTAAAGGACTGACCTTTCCAGTTTTTTCATTCAAAACAAACCATCGCCGACTCCACCCATTAGTTTTGGCACTTTTCTTCAAAATGAATCCTGTCAGTCAACATTTTATTATCAGTTAATGACCTACACAACCCAGTGCCATCACCTTATACAGTTGTATAGTAAGGATCCAACAAAACATTATTCATTGATTGCAGTTTGTCAAGCATAAATGTCCTTCGAGATTGGATTATCAGAGAATGTCAAATTGTCAAGGAGATCATCTTCATATAAGGGGCCCTCTGTGGTGAAAGACGGCACCAACAGACAGATCACTAATAGGCGTGCATGTCAAGTTCTATATAGGAGAAAGCTACAAAGTACTTTCTATGGCTCTACGCTATATCCACTTAAGTGCTTATGAGAAAACCACCAATATTTTGGGGATAAAAGTATCACCACGTATTAATACTTTTTGAAACCGTAAATGGAGTGGGAAATGGATGCACAAAAACAAAATAAAAAGAAATAGATCCTTATAACAAAGAAAGCAATAAATTTATTTTCAGCAGAAACCTGCTGTTATCTCCCCCTCAGTGCCTGCAGTCTTCAATGCTGGGCCTTCCTGCGCATCTTTATCCGACTGGCCTGATTTTTCCTTCATTGATTTTAAGTTTCCACCACTTTGTTGGCCTCCAGTTTGAGGGCTAGTTGCCTACACAGAGCATGACACTCAGAACAGTATATCAAAGAATAAAGGAAACATTTTACCCAACCAAGTCCATCAGATGCAAATTCACTGTGATATTACAAGGCATAGTAGTTTCATGAATACATTTATTTATTTTTTTTAAAAAAGTTAGTTACCCTATTAAGTATCGATTGCTCCGCATCAGCTGCCTTCTTAGAAGAACGATTCTTTATTTCGTCCTCGCGTCGCTGTCTATCCATCCTGGGAGAGCCAGTAAATGTGCATTAATCTTAACAGGATGCTTAACTTGTCAAATGCAAATAAAAATATCATATTGGTTAAATAGCATCAACAGAGCAAAAGTCAAAACAATTGGTAACGGTCATTAGCCACAACTATAAAAATAAAATAGAGCTCTTTAGGCCAATTCTATTAATTCCAGAATCAAGTATCGATTTCAGAAAAGATTCCCATTGGAGGACCAAGCAAACCAAATCAGTCAATTAGAAAACTTATCCTCAAACCTAAGTAGAAAATGGAACAAATTGGATACTTGTTAATAAACATACCGCCTTTGCACCAATCGAATGAAGTGTTGTGGGGGAACAAAAGCCCTCTCCATGTCAACAAGTGCAACTACCATATTCTTCGATTCATTTTTAAATCCCTCCAGAGCAGTAACTGCAATTTCCACGACCTGTTTTCCAGGGAAAAAAAAAAAAAAAAAACGAAGCAAAGTCATGAAACAACACACAAAACAGATGTTCACTTATCTATATCAACAAACCACTGGATCTGTTGATTACCTCTCGCTTGAAAGGTGGATATCTTCCAAGACCTGGTGTAGCATTTGCAGCAGCTGAAACAATATCAACAAGCACACGGTGGACCTATCCAAAGTTTAAGAAACACCATCTTCAAATGTAGAGCAAAACAATGCCTTAAGTGTTAAAGGCTTCCCCACCACACAAACACAAATGTCTCTAATCAGAAGCCCTTTTTTTCTACTAGAGGCATCCGAAATATACAGCATCAGACGAACAACATGCCCGTACTCTTTGTCAAGTCAGCATGCCAGCATTGTTTTTACATATAATTAAGCATGCAAATATTATAGTTAGAAATTTTAAGTGAAATGCAGATTCCCTAATTATCACATTTTGGGATCTCAAAGACCTTGAGGTTCGTTGAAGAGTCATTGTTGTCTCATATCTTGCAAAATGAAGAGTTATGAATCTAGACTATTTTATATATTTCCCTTAGCCTGTAAATACTAAGTTCTTGTAACTTGTTCAACCAACTTAATTATCAATCCATGTTATTCTTCCTACTCTAGTCACTTGTATAGCATATAGCTTCTGCTTTACTGGTAGGAGGTGGCTAGGAGCCCCCAGGCCCCAGCTAGTCCTTCCAGCTTATTATTTATTAGCAATCATATTAACAGAACCTGTACCCTTTACTCCTTTAGCAAATAGCAACAACATAAGAAGTCATGCTATGAAGAAACACCATGCAAAATGCTGTGTAGCAGCTGCTCTTGCACTGCAGTTAACCTTAATTTATTAACTATTACCATGAGAAGTAGTGTGGCGCATATCAATCAAGAGCAAAACAGAGCTTACTAGTTGATCATGCTCAAGAAACAAGTTAAAGTCCCCACATAGGATAACAATGATTGAGACCAATGGATGCATACAAGCAGTTCAAAAATTATAATATAAAAATTAGACAAATATTATACATCAAGTCATGCTGAAAAGATAATGTACCTCATCCACACAAAGACGAGAAGGCTCTTTTGCAAGCTCAAGAACACCTTTTATTAAAGACCTTAACCCCTTCTCTGGAGAAATGAGGTAAGGTTGATACCCATCTGCTTCCAACACAATCTGGAAACAAGTAAACCAGTCACATAACCACCAAAAAGTAAGAACAAAATGGAATTCAAAACAATTTACAGCTAATATGCTGTAGACACATACCCTCTTGACATTGTTAATATCAAAATGTCTATCCAAGGGAAGTTGTTTGATCCTATTGGGGAAGTTGCCCTCAAAACTTGCAACTACTTTCCAGCCATCCCCCTGAAAGAGACAAAAATAGCTCAATCAAAACAGACACACACAAAACAAATTAGATTGACATCAAAGGAAACATCAATTCACAAAATAATCACAAACAAGTCTTTCATTTATCTAATCTTAGAAGGTAACCACTAAATAAATGACACAAATGGCAGATAAAAACTGTTGAGCATACATGAATCTCTTATATCATAACTATCTTCACTCCCTGAAAAGGAAATATTAAGGTAATGTCTAATTCAAGCTTTCCTAGAGCACATTCAAAAGGATCTCCTACTTCCTAAAATGCAGTTTCCAATCTGCTCTAACTATTTGAGATTTCATATGCCCAATTCACACTCACATGACAGTATGACACACTTTCCACTTTTCAAGTATAACTATCATTAAGAAATCTAACTCGTTAAAAACTAAAAAGTTGTTTAAATTATGTATACATATTATAAGAAATGTATGCATTCTAAAAGTGTAGTTTCACTTTTGAGACTCCAAAAGTTAAACATCCACATATCCGTATGGCATAGGCCATACCGCCATAAAGAAGCAACAGTAGTCTTTATTCTAGGGCTCACCTCACCACCAGCAATATGCAGCAGAAACTTATCCTCAAATTCACGACAAAGCTCAAGTGCTAATGCCCTTGTACCTTCAGCACTATGAACCATTTGCTCACCAAGCCTTACCAACTCATCTTGAACAACTTGAGACTTCCCTTGAAGCCTAGAAAATAGTTAAACAGAAACTAATGGTCAAGATATGACTGTAGTGCCTTCAACAATAGTCATGATCTTCCAGTAAAAAAATTATACTCTAGAGGGTGGAATACTGGAATTCTAGAAAGACCACATATATTGCAGTTGCAAACAACTGATAGATTACCCTGAAAGAAGATTAGGAAGTCTGATTTTCATACGACTTCTAATCTGGTGAGCAAGTGTCTCCACCAGAGCTAATCTGCCTAACTTGTTTTGAGGAGCTCCTGTCAATATAGATTTTAGACTCTCACTCTCAGCTCGCCATGCAGTCTCCAAGGAATTATCAGATCCAACGCTTCCAGACTGGGCAGAAGCTATGGAAACAGATTGCCCAATCAAGGCAACCCAGGGGATATCAGATGTACTTCGTGGTCCCTGATTCAACAAAAGAGCTTGAACAGCAGCGAGGATTTTTGGTTCCGAAGCTACTTGATCTATCTTACTGATGACACCAACAGTTCTAGTACCTAGATGACAGAGAAAATAACAGTTGTGCACTGAATTTTAAGCTGGAAAAAAAAAAAAACAAAACAAAAATAGTAGAATTTGGCTGAGTTAAAAATTGTAGAGATCCTCTCAGTCCTTTTTTGTTTCTTGAGAGGCCCCAACGAAATGCAAGGGCTCTTATTAAACTTACATTCACTATCATATTCTTTTGCAATTCTGATAGCTTTAGATGAGGCAACTTCAGGAGCCTGGGCTGCAGATATCACAACCAGCAAGATTGCATCATTGTGCTGGACATATTCAACCTGTTAAGAAAGAAATCAGTTATTACAGTTCTCCAATGAGAAAAGTTCTAAACTTGATAAGCTACTTTAATAAGCAATTTACCAATGAATCATCAAGATTTCCTTTATCTACACCAGGCAAATCAACCAATTTCAAAGGTGGTGCTGTATACCAGAAGAAGAATTATGAATCAGAAGAGAGTAAAATACTAAAAATTATATCATGGAAAAGAGAAACCAAATTTACAAGAGTACAAATGAGATCACAGAAAAGAGAAATCAAATTTATGCACAGAGAAAGTTCCTACAGTAAGGACGTCTAAATGTACCTTATGAAGACAGTACATCTTATTAGAATGAACAGGATACAAGTAAAAGTAACAGCAGTGTGACAAAAACTTTAGTCTTAGAATTTATAGTTTCCCTTTTCAGTTAAGAGAATGTACAATAATCCCAGACTTTGATAATGAACAAAGGATATATGAGTATATATACATAATCTCAGAACATTTTTCTCATTTGCAAGCAAAATCCCACACCTGTACTTGTTCGAAGCTTCAGATATATCTCATTCCGACTCTTGCTTGAAATTTTGCTTAGTCTATCCTGTAAAGAATGCCTAAGAGCACCTAGAAGAGCACAAAAGAGCAATCAATTCTAGCCAACTCAAACAACATTCTTTTACAAATACAAACTAGTTTTGGGTACACAGCTTTGTATTTGGGTTAAGAGCTTACTTGCAGATACTTGTTGAGGTTTACTGTCAATCTGCAACACTATTGATTTGCTGCTCAAAGAACTATCTCTTTTGAGATCAATACATATGGGGGCACGAGTAGCACCACCTTCACCAGTTGGCTGCCATTTAAAGAACCGGTTAGGGTGGTAAAAGCATGGAATTTGAGACAAAGAATAAAAGCCACATGATGAGAAACTCACCAAAGCAGGATGTCCAATTAGACTATTTAATACAGCTGATTTACCGGCACCCTGTGTATATTTGTCCAAATTGTTAGTATACATCCACCAAAAAAGAAGTAAAATGATGACAGACATAAAGATTAATCTGGGTATGTTTTCTGGCTTTAATGCATGCATGCATTATTTTATATAATGCATTTGCTTTAACTGTAGAATTCAATAGACTCCACATAGTTGCATATAAAATACAGTACATAGTAAGGATACATTTTTTTTTTTAAAGTTCTATCTATTTATATATGAACACTTACAAATTACTCATATAATAATAACGGCCAAATAAGTGTTGGAATCAGTTTTTTAAATTTAAAAGCAAGTCATTCAATTGGCACATTCTATTGCTATGTGGTCGGTCGATAAATTAATGATTTAACTGTTTTGAAAAGCTCTTTTGAGGAAAGGGAACTTTTCATGTTGAGTTACTAAGGTAGGCCTTATTCAGTCAATTGTTCTGACTAAGCTAGATGCCTGGATTGGGCAGCCAAAGTTGCTCTTCCAATGTTACTGTACCTGCTACTATATTTGTTCCTAGTCTCTTTGAAATCTAGTCATTACCTCTGAGAAGCTATGTAGGTCACAAAATTATCAATCCTGGTCCAGAACTATGGTTAATGGGCAAACATTTATTGACAATTTGGATTAAAAGGCTGACGATATATCAGCAAATGAAGTGGCTGTTCGGAAGAGAATTGGTGCGCTCATCTATGCAGTCAATTATGCCAGTCTCTTTCTCCAGAATTAGAGCCTTTTTCAAATCGTTCGGACCTTATGCATTACACATGTTCAATTTAATTAAAAAAAAATGTAGGTAAAATCGAGGCTACAGGGAAATCTGAACATTCTAAGAAGAAATTGGTAAAAGTCAATGAGAGTTCAACTCTTCTTTAAAAAAAAATAAATAAATAAATTATATTCCATAGTTCAGACTAAACAAATTTGCGAAGCTTGCTGGACATTGCACTTACCAACAGAGCATATTTAGCACCAAATGTTATTAAGACCTAAGGCAACCAACACTTTTTTGGTACATTGGAACAAAAAACACCCAACATAATAATAATAATAATAATAATAATAATAATAATAATAATAATAATAATAATAATAATAACAACAACAACAACAACAACAATAACAATAACAACAACGATGATGATATTAATAATAATACAGTATTAATGATAATAAGAGTAGTTGAAGTCAAATCATATTATGTAGACCATGGCAAATGTAACAAGGTAAGCCACATTATTGTACTCAGATTATCTTACAATGATCTTAAAATTTTATTAAAATAACGTACAAGTCATTCTGTAGCAATAATTTTCTTATACTATTACAATAAGGTTCAAGTTATCATATTACGAATATCATTGTAATTGAATATGAATATTATTGCAATACAATACAAGTATAATTGGCATGGCTCATTAAGCTACTTACAAATGCCGAAATAATTTATTATTTGCTGACAAGCTCAATTAGTAAATGGCTTCCATCTCAACTACTAAAAACTCCCAACTAAGAGGTACTCAGTTATTCTTCCCCATCTACCACAAAAACATTAACACACACACCCAAAAAAAAAAAAAAAAAAAAAAAAAAAAAAAACAACAACAACAACAACCTATACCTGACAGTTAGAAGTTAGTTATTAGAGAAAGCCAGAAGAATAGCATCTGGATTTACTTTCTTCCGGCCGGAAATGGCAGAATTTCCGCTTTCAAGTCAATCACAAACAATTTGTACTTCATTTGACATAAATAGCACAACAAAAAGGAAACTCCAAGCGTACATTCCCAGATCACGGAAAAGCAACAACGAAATTCAGTTCGACAAAGCACAATGGCTAGCTGCAGAGATCTAATTACCGCATCAATCTCAAAACCAAACACGACGCTAACTAAAACAAAAACTCACAGTGTTTCCGAGAGCAACGACATTGAGGAAAGTCGACGGCCGCTTCGAAGAGGAGGAAGAGGACGTCTCATCTATGTCTTCGTCTGCAAGCAAAGCCGACGCCTGCCGCATCGACTCGGACAGCTCTGACAACTCCTCGATCGCGTCCATCCTTCTAGAATCAACTCCGACCAGCTCCAACCAAACCGCAACTCAGCAGATCGCAACCAATCTTGGAGATCGAGCGTGGATATAGGCAGAAAGGAAGAAACCTAGATTCTGGGAGGGAATATCGGGCGAGGATCTTCCGGTGGAAGGTCGGAGATTCAGGAGCTTGAAAAGTTTGAAAAAAAATTTAGAGAGAGAAAGTGAGGAAACGTCTCGGTAACCGATGCAACAGAACAGAAAAGGAAGATTTTAAAATCGAATGTCTCTCTCCGACAATTTTTTACCGCCGACGGCACATCTAACTGCTAGCGTTCCATTTCCAACAGTATTCCGAATAGTTTTAGATCAAGTCAAAGCAAAGACAAATAGATTACTGCTATTTTTGGCAAGTCTAGCCTAGTTGATCAGATAATTAATTTGATAATTATACTATTTTAAATTTGTTAGGAGAGTTGTGTATCAAAATTCTTAATTTGAGCTTATCAGTTATGGATAACTTAAGTCTCTTGTGACTAATAGGGATAAAATCCCGATCTACCTGTTCCGACCTCCCGATCTACCTACCGCCCGAGAGACGTGTTTTGGGCTCCTCAGAGCGTCTTCGTCCCGGTCTCTACAGATCGGTCCAAATAACATCCCGATCTACTCCATCACCCTGTCGGGATTTGAACCTTGACTTATCCGAGGACGACACCTAGTTGCCAAGGCATTGAGTCGTTACGCGACCGGTGCATGCTTGACACGCGTAGCGCATGCCGCTAGGCCGAAACTCTCCCTGATGCAGCCTATAAAAGGCGCATTTATTGCAGTGTAATGGACTTTTGGCTGTTTTATTACCTGAATAGTCAAAGAGACCGGGAACCTCTGACCAACTGTCACGTAGACCGGTTTCGTATAGGGTATTTCTACTTGTATCCGATTCGGTATTAATACATAATATTTCCATCGTACTTTCATATTTTACTATATCAGTGACTTTCGGTTGTGGTCGCAGACTCACAGTATGAGGTTCACTCACACTTTCATATAGCAACAACAGATTTTCTTGTAAATAAAAAATCATTGCTATTTTAAATAAAAAAATACATGATACTAAGTAAACTCCACTCCTCGACAAATCACACAAAAAAAATAAAATATAGAACCTTATGGTTTAATGGCACGAAGTGACTTTTCCAAATCGGAGGTTATAGGTTTGAGCCCAGGGTGGTATTAACATTTTGTGCTGATAAGAAAGTTGTTAAATTGTTATAAACAAATACTACATTATATATTCATGTTTTATTCTCTCGATCACTGACATTATTAAGTTTTTGTTGACGTCATGAAATATAGAGACCAAACATTATTGTTTTTAAAGATATTACTGGTAAACGATTTCTTAGCAAGGTCATCATGGAAAATTATTTAATTTTATAAGAAAAGTCAAAAAGATTAGTCAAAGTAAAATATAGGAAACTTTGAACCAAAAGACACCTTTTTTTTTTTGAAAACCACCAAAAGACACCTTAGAGAAGTTATTGTTATGGCATGCTTATTTTTACAAAGATGACAAATTTCCTATACATTTTAGAGAGCTCCAAAGCCTCCAGTCATCCACAGTGGACATGCAACTTGACAACTATGAAGCTTCCAATGAATATGTCTGAAACAGGTAAGATATAATCTCCTTGTAATCACCAATCCTTCTGTTAGTATTTGGATCTATAAGGTAAGGCACCTGCAAAACATGGTGAAACTTCATAGCCAAGAACACTGCACAGGGCTTTGCAGAAAATCTAGATTGCACGAAAACGAGAAACGAGAAAACAAAACACAGCTCGGAGCGAAAATACAAACATGAGAAACATAAATGTGTGTCTGCAAATAGTTTTTAAGGCATTGCAAAGCATTGGGTGGCCCGAATTTCTATCGAAATCTGACCTCGGATTTTCCAGATTTCTCGAGAAGCAAATTTTCCCGTCTTGATCCATTGCCGACGTTATGTAGGATGTAAGGAAGCTCCAGCTCGCAAAGTGCTTCGCGCACTATCCGTGCATACTGTAAGGGAGAATACAATATACGCAGTGCAGTACTTATGAAGTTCTGATAACACAACAATGTGAAACAACGAAAACACCAAAACCAGAAATCCTTAAATTGTGTTGTTCTTTCCCTTGGTTTCATTCTTTAACCTAAGTTCTGGGTTGAAAAGGAAAAGACTGAATTTGATACGAAAAGTTCTGAATAAAAACGTTACAGTGATCAAAACAAGGCTCACGAGAAGAGGCTGATGAGGTTTATGCTAAAACCTTCTTTCATTACCAAAAGATTGGAGGCTGGAGGTTTCAAGTTTCAACTACACATTACAGGTTTTTGTGCACCCATATTATTAACGGTTTGCAGGTAAAAATCTTACCCAGTTGTTCCTAAAGTGTGTGTGCACACTCACACCCCACAGAACATAGAGAGGAACAAATGCAAATAAGAATTCAAAGTATCGTCTTACAGGATTGTTCTCATATGAGAAAAGTTCCAGTTTCTTAGGTGGTGGTTCATCTCTAGATTTTTCCCATAATGTCATTCCCCTTCCTGCCCGAAGAAGTGTTGGCATCCATCCTGTAAATAAGGTGCTGCATAATACAGATAAATCAATTACTTTGAAATGAAATGTAATAAAAGCCAATGTTTTTTTTCGGGTAACGAGAAAAACCCGCAGCCACTACTCGAGGGTGTATTGGGCAAACCCCACCTTGTGACCCTAACCGGCAAAGGACCACAAGGAGGTAAACTAGCCTAGGTTGCCCATAACTGACCAGCTCAAACCAAGAAGGCCAATAGGCAGCTCCCACTGGGAGTCAAACTTGGAACCTTGTGGTTACCAAGCCTACAGCCCTACCAAGTTGGTGGGGTTGCCCCCAATAAAAGCCAATGTTAATTTTGCAACCATGCAGTCATTGTCAGCTTCAAATCAAATAATGGAAAGAAGCTAATATTTCTTCGTTGATTTATCTCCAGGGCACGTTGCACATACTGTTGGTTAAAATACGGAGCTAGACCCCAAAGTAACAACTGTCTAATGTGTCCATAATGGATAGTTGATAGGATTATATTGTTCTGAAGAACAAAGAACCATAATGTCAAGAGTATCTTTCAAAACGTTGGGATATTTTTCTGAAATAAACTGGAAATTTCAAATGTTTGCGATACCTTTCCAAAAGGCCACTCGAGGGACTCCTTCCTCCACCATATGTCTGAAATAAGTACTTAACAATATCACCTAAAAATGAAATCACGTGAAATATTGTTACTATCTATTCACAATAGCGGCATGCACACAAGGAAATTGATATCTGTTGAGCAGCTGCTTTTGACGAACTCTTTCTAAATCACACGGTAATAGCCTAATAGATAGGGATTACGATGTATAGAGCCAAGACCCTGAGTTTACTACTTTCTTGTCATGATTTTGGTTTTACGTTCACTGAAAACAGAAGCAAGTAATTACTAGCAATGGAATTTAGTGCTTCTTACCGCTTTCATAGATTGAAGTTCCAGTATTCGGGTCAATGAGGAAAGGAAACCTGCACGAACCAATCAAATTCATTAACTAGCAAATAGCAATTACTAGTCTGCAATGATTGAGGCAAGTGAATGTGCACTTATATGGCAAAAAATACATAAGAGAAACTAGTAAAAACCAAATATCATGGATTTTTAGTCGCGGTCCACATTTATATGATCACTCAACTTACAAGAAAAGCGTAAGTTATACAACCTATATCTATTTTCGGGTTGTTACTCCATACTCATAAAAATCAAAACAAAACAACGATATACATACTGCTCTTTTCCACCAAATTTCCTGACAATTTCTCTGTGTTTAGTGGATCCCTTTGGACATGGGTAAACCTGCATCCATGACACTCGTGACTACCAAAAAAGGTTGCAAATTATACAAGAACGAAAGTCAAACAGCCACTCAAATTTCAAGAATAAAATGAGAAGTATCATAGCATACCAATGGCCGACAAATATAATTTAGTATTACTCACTTCTACAGATAGATCAAGTTCAGTCATAGCTTCTCGAACCCTTCTGCAAAAGGGGCATGCCTCTGTTGACAAGTCATACAAAAACTAAGCAATATCCAGGGAACGTAAAGCAACAACAAACTTATTTGAGGATCAACTCGAATCCAATTATCTTGAAAAGTGACAAAAAGGAGGAATGATTTTGACGAAGATACTACCAAATTCATACAGTTGCAAACGCATTGGAGGATCAACTGCATTACTATCTCCGCTGTTTAAACTTCCAGATTGTGCTCTTGAGCCCCACGCAATTCTCGTCAAGGTAGATAATGAAGATGTTGCTTCCTGTTGTTATGCACAAGGCATTGAAGTAAAGACAAAGATGAAAGGTGAGAAAGAGAGAATGAACTCTACAAGGCATATCCAGTACTTGAAGCTTCTCTGTCACATGAAAATACCTCAAATAGATAGTTTCTGTCACGTGAAGGATCTCCTCCCTGCAAGAAGGCAAAAACACCAGTGTGAATTATAATAATAGTAATAATAATAAATAAATAAATAAAAGGTAGAAATTTACAAAATGAATTCATCAATATCTAATCATTCTAATATTTGAAGGCCCTTACACTCAGCTTGAACTTCTAAAGTTGGGAAAAACTAACTCTTTACTAAATTGAATTGAATAAAATGATATTTATACACTAAATAACCAAGTATCCACTGATTACTTAACCCCTAAAATAATTGCAAAGAAACAAAAAATGTACATGTTCAAACTTCAAACTAACAAATGACTTTTCTTAATTCATGGTTAACAGGAGTACATGACTTAGTCAACACATTATGAGATTGCAAATTAGGCACATAAAAAGGGCAACCCAACCAAGTTGGTCAAGCTTGGTAACCACAAGGTTACAATTCCTAGCGAGATGGCGTATTGACCTTATTGATTTGAGCTAGTCAACTATGGCCAACCTAGGTAGTTTATTTCTTTTTGGTCTTGTGTCACAAGACTAGGTTTATCCAATACACACCCTGAAATAGTTGATTAGCTCCTTGGGTAGGTTTATTTCCATTTGGCCCTTTGCGGGGTCACAAGACGAGGTTTACCCAATATACACACAAATTAGTGGAGTAGCTCCTTGTGATATTTTGACTAGGATCACAAGAAAGACGGGATTTACTCAATCACATCCACAATAATGGCTATGAGTTTCCTTCATCATTCACATAAAAAAAAATCAAACTTTGACTACCCATTGTTATTATCCTTCCATAATACCCAAAATATAAACAAATTAAAGCAAATCCATGCCAATTTTGAGATTAAGATAACATAAAAACAAAAGGCAGTAATGAAAGCCCAAGCAAGAGAGCAAGACTTACAGAAAAGAGTTTAAGCAAAGGGCAGAGGAAAGACAAGAGACTGGTAGACGGGCTGCTAGTGCTGTTTCGAGGCCCACCATTGGAAGAGAGCTCAACGTTTTGAGCCTGGAATTGGGATTCCCTTTCTTGGTCGGAAGATTTGATTGCATTGAAATGGTGCCCTTTTCTTGTCCCGTTTCCTGGGATTGAATGCGGTTTCGAGTGCCCGGTAGTGATAAGAGGAATCCCAACTCTCGGGGAGATTGAGGATTTGTGCGACGGTGATGGTGTGCTCAGATGCGAGAAGGAAGAAGAAGTAGGACAGCATCGCAGGGATGACATTTGGAATTTGGGAGTTATGGCAGTTGCTCGCTCACTCGCTTGCAAATTTGCATTCTTTAATCTTCTGACAACAGTTTTATTGAAAAAATATTATTGTAAATAATGAATTATAATATGATTTTTTGTAAGTGATTCACAACCCCTATTCGACAGTGTACAAGTAATTATAGTAAGAGTCATGATTTACTTTATAAAATATACCAAGATATAAAAAAAAAATTAGTACATAAAATGTTATTTTTTATGTACTAAAAGTTCATTTTTAAATATGTTATTAAAAATGTGAGATTTGGCAGTATGATTAGAGATGAGAATAGTAGATTCATTATTGCTAAAGGAATGCAGAGGGATGGGATATCCTTTCCTAGGAAACAGAAGCAACAATCATCAAGAAGCTTTGAGTTGGATTAAGGAAATGAATATGGATAACATTAATGTGAAAATAAACTCTCTTCAAGTGATTCAAAGTATTTCTCAAAATGAATGAGAGTCTTCCTTTCATTTGATTTTAGAAGATATTAAAAATTTATTGAGTGAATTTTTTCACGTGTTTTTATCTTTTACTTGTCGATCAACAAACATAGTTATTAACACTAGCTAGGCAGTCTGCTTTTATGTCTGGTTGCTTGAAGTGATTTTATAACCCTATAATCTTTCTTTGTAATGTTATTCTGCCTGTAGATTTAGTTTAATGAAATGTCTTCTTTTAAAAGTATAGCGGGTCAATTCACTTTGTATAAATAGAAAGCAGGCTCTTTGTACTTCAGTAGGTTGAGAAAGTAGTTTATGAACATATACTACATTGTAACCGAGTCAGTAGTACTCAAAAAAAAAAAATAGATCGAAATTTTCATGTATTTATGGACATTTCAACGATTTTGTTGACGGGGAACCAAAAATAGTCCTGCCATAATAATATTAGGATCAAAATAAAATATTTTGAAAAAAGAAGAACTAAAAGTGGATTACCGACTATAAATATAGGACAAAAATAGAATTAACTCAAAAAAATATTTAAAATGAATATTTCTCTATGGTATATACTACAATTTGGACCATGGTCCACTATAATTGATGGATCAGTAGGAATTGGGCCAATTATGGCATTTAAGCATCTGGGCTATATAGTAAATATAATATAATACTCCGTATTCTTTTGTAAAATGGGCTGCATGCAACATTTTCTCAATTGTTATGCCGTGGACCCAGGTCCACATACACTATACTCTACATTCACACTTTGTAAACTCCACATTCACATACACTATACTCTACATTCACACTTTATAAACTCCACATTCACATACACTATACTCTACATTCACACTTTGTAAACCCTACATTCACACATTAAATGATTATATGATACTCTACATTTACACTTTGTAAACTCCACATTCACACATTACAAGATTATATGTTTAGTAACTATATTACCACTGTTATGCATTCACACATTCAAAACTCTATATTCACAGGTCTTATACTCTATATTCACAACTTGAAAACTTCACATTCACACATTACAGGGCTACAAGTTGGTAGAACTTCTTAACTCTATTACAGATTCACACATGCATAACTCTACATTCACGATTTCTATACTCTATATTCACAATTTGAAACCTTCACATTCACACATTTCTGGGCAACTCTACATTCACACAATCATAACTGTACATTCACGATTCCTATACTCTACATTCACACTTTGAAACCTCTACATTCACACATTTTTGGACAACTCTATATTCAGCAATATGTTAAATAATTTTATTTTTTTTAAATAGAGACAAAAACGGCGTAGTTTTGGACCAAGGTGGACCTGGGTTCACAGCATAATTTGCCACATTTTCTTTTGTGGACTTAGCAATCAAGAACCGGTGAATGATAAAACAAATAGAAGTCAAGTCGAACAATTTAAAATCCAGTTGTTATGACATGGACCCGGGTTCATATTCACAATTTTATAACTCTATATTTATAATTTTTGAATTCTATATTCACAATTATAGAACTCTACGTTCACAATTTCAAAATTCTACGTTCACAATTTCAAAGCTCTATGTTCACACTTTCAGAAATCTATATTCACAATTTCATAACTCTATATTCAATAGTATAACACAATTTTTGAATCTATATAACAAAATTGTAAATATTGAATAATGTAATTTTGCATATTAAAATTTAAAATTGTGAACATAGAGTTTTTAAATCATGAACATAAACCTGGGTCCACATTGCAAGGTGGACCTGAGTCCATGCATAATTTGCCTTTAAAATCCAATATTTATACCATGGACCAGCAGGGCAAATTATTATGTGGACTCGAGTTCAAAGATACACAATTTACATAATAAATGTTCATAATTTATCTTTTAAAAATTCACAATTTGTGATGACCCTGTATTGTAATTACAAATTTTCAAAACTTAGAAACACAATTTATATTATAGGAATTTATAATGCTAATACTAAAAATACACAATTTAGGACCAGAGTCCACATTGCAAGATGGACCATAGTCACAAGTGGGGTTCATAGTGCACTATGTGGTTATTTTGTGGTACAAATATATATGAGGCCCACTCTCGGTTTGGATCGGGTCAAAGTGAATTCGAACTCTTCATAATTAGACGAAAATATTAATATGTTATACACTCAAAATGGATAATGTGAATAAAAAATTGATTCTCAAAGTAGCTAGACCAATTTGAGATTTGCATATAAATGATGCTTAAGAGATTTACATATAATATATATTATAAATATGTGTAACTTGTGCGTGGGTTAAAAAAAAAAATGGTAGGAAAGATGCTTAAGAAGCTACAAAAATTGGGTTCTGGTTAGACCTGACAATTATAGACACGATCCGGTAAAGATGATAGGAAATCGGACACAAAAATAATAGGTTAATGTTTAACCTTAACGTGTTCCGAGTTAATTCGTTAAAGACCCATTATGTTTCGTGTCTTAACGGGTCAACCCGTTAAACATATTAAAATCCTGATTAATCCATTAATATTATCATGTTAACTCGTTTATACGAACCAGTTTATACATAAATAATGCCAAGATCAGTGGATATGATCTTTACTTTAATATATAGAACTATACTATATTATACTATATTGCTGCTAATAACTAAATGAGTGAGTAAACTTAACAGCTGGTTTGACAAATCACTTTAATGCGACATTTGGTTCACAAAATGTTACATATTACTTCAGAAAATGTTAGATTACCGGGCGATGGTAAGTATTGTTATCGGTATGTATTATTAATCTGAGTATATTCAATAGTACAATAGTGTTGTTTAGTAAATTGTTGACATAGAAGGCATTTATTACCAAACAAATCAAGTTACTATAAAAAAGAATATGAGATAATAATAATAGACTATAACAATCACACTAGTCCATCTCAAACTAGATAAACTTAAATAATTAAAATCGACTTCCAAAATAAGTCAAATCAAAAGAGAAATATAACAGTTAAAAAAAATTAAGATGGTAAATTAAAGTGTTGGAAAAAACAATTACATGACACCAAATACATCAGAATGGGAATCTAATGTACAACAATTTCTCATTGCATAACCTGTGATCTCTCATTGCATAACTTGAATCAAATATGAAAATCTTATTATATTCCTAAACAAATATAGCCTTTCTTATCTTATATAACTTAAACCAAACGTGGTGAAGTTGTGCTGCAGTGACATGAAGAGATTTTTACTGTTTCACATTCGCTTCCTGTTTGAAGAAGGAACCAACAAAGTGTGTTGTTTGTCACGGGACTCCGACGTATATATTTTATACTTTGTTTCTTTTTTAATTAGGAAGGAAATGTAATAAGTTCTTATGTTGAATTACTTGCTGCAAATCCTGCAATTCCGCTTCAAGTGAGAATCCACGTTCAATTTTGAAGGCATCTGTGAGGCCAAAATGAACCATCAAAAGGCGCACAAACGTAAGAAGCTCTCCGCCTTTGTTGAGATATTGAACGTCGTCTCTGCAATGGCCGGCTCCATACAACAGCAGCCCTACCCACACATGTCTCAGAATTTCCCACAATTCCTTCTCCGAACAACTATTGTCGTCTGGTCTGTTTGGATTATGATGGCTGCACTGTTCTTCTGCTGCAGCAGCCTGATTTTCAACATCACCTGCGCTGCAGCAGCAGCTTTTCAAATGCTTTGCCAGTTTAACAGCTTCTGGCAATATCGACTTTGGGTAATCATTTTCACTTTCTGTAAACCCATCTAGGAGCCATTCGCAAGCATCTTTCCGCTTATCTTCCCATTTCCTGCTGAGTTGTTCCCACCTGGTGCGCTTCCTATCACATGTATCTGTATATACGCAGGGATGACGGTAAAAATCATTATATATTGGTAATTTCTTTTTTTTTTTTCTTTTTTTTTAGGTCAACTCTCGGTCACCATTTGAAATAATAAGTGATGCACAGGTATATTATTGTAAATATACACACATGTATATTTAATTATATAAACATATATTTATTTTATATATGTTATTGTGTTATTATTATTATTATTATTATTATTATTATCTATATTATATATAAGTATTAGTTAACAAGGGCAAAGTCGAAATAATCCAAGGACCTTGAAACATTACCGTCACATCAGTTTTGAGGTAATGTAACATTACCTGGTAATCTCATAACTTGAAACAAACAAGGTAATATAACATTACCAGACTCAGATTACCTAGGTAATCTCAGATGACTCGAACCAAACTACCCTGAATTTTTTGACCGGCATAACCGACCAAAGTAAACAATTAATAATCACTGTTGGTTTCGGTTAGTTACTGAACAATTAACAAAGGACCTAGCCAGCAAAGAATGTCAAGCTTTACGGCTGCTGCAGTAAAGGATCTTCTACTGTACTAAAATATCTAGTAAAAGTTGGTAGTGGAAGTTCTGAAGCTTTCTTCTTCCTTGAGTCTGGGCCGTCTGAAATACCAAACCCTAAATCTTGCAAGACCAATGCAACAAACCCAGACCGGATGCCACAACCGGATTAGAAGGAGTTCCAAGAGTGGGATTAGGTGCTCCCTTCGGGTAATAGCAAGAGAGACCAATTCTCCAAACAAAAAGTTATGCGCCAATGCTTGAACATGACCTTTTACCTTTACCAAAAGAAAGAAGAAGAGAATTTGGGCCATACGTAAATCTACCTAAGGGAAACTTGTAACTCTGGTGTGCAATTATGTCTTGTGACCTTAGTTGACAAAGATCACACAGAGGTAAATCTATCTGAGTTGTTAGACGGATTCAAATTAAGAAGACTAATAAGATATTTCTATTGAATTCAAATTAAACTTATAAACTTATGGCCACTGCAATCTGATGGGTTGCGTAAAAATGTAGTAATTTTATAGATAGTGGCCTGGTGGAGGTAAGTATATATAGACATATAGTACCTGAATTTTTGTTTTTCCAGTTGGTGATGGTGCAGAAATCCTTGATGTCCTCCATTTTTGCAGAGGCCATGTGTTTGATGTAGTCTAAGAAATAATGGTTTTTCCCAATAGCTGCAAAGAGTAACCTGCAGTCCTTGAGTTCCTCCCGGGTGTGTTTAACTTCTTCCCAACATATGTCTCTGAATTTCATTCCTATATTTCCTGGGACTGTGGACGTGAGTTTCCCATCCATCACCAAGAAGTACACCAAATATTCGGAGATCATTCTGCATAGTTTTGGGTTTGGATCATCGTCCTTTCCACTGTCGTGTATGGTGAAATAGCATATCTCCGTAGCAACATGCCAAATTAACACGCAATCGTGGAAGTCCTTATAACGAACCACCTCCCGAGTTGGACTATGCGGTGGTTCTCCGCCGTCGTCTTTAATCTCATCGCAGGTTTCCGCCTTCTTCTTGATGTACTGGAAAACCTGCTCCAACAGGCCGCACCCAACAGCCTCAGTTATAGTATACCGCCACGGGTCAAGTTGCTCGGTGAGCCCCAAATTGTCGACTAAATGATCAATCCATGGCCACCCTTGATTTATGGAGTGATTGATCAAGCTGTACTGCCGGATTTCGTTGGACCAACGATGCCTCGAGGAAATCCAGGTAGTTACAGCCTTGATTGTTTTGATTATCTTATGGTTTCTCTTCAGCCCAGAAATCCAGGTTCCCAGACGATTATTTCTCTCTTGGTTGCGCAGGCTTGCTTTATATTTCTCCACCTCCTCCAACATTATAGCTACGATCCACGGTGAAAACACGAACTTCGCGAAAGCTACCAACTCCAAGAAAATCGCACCGCCCAGCAAGAGATAGGTGATAGAGATATCAAGATCGTCAGCGTGGGGCTTGTGGAAGAAGAAGACTATGAGCGCGACGGCTAGAAGCAACGCGTGAACCACAAACCGGGATCCGTACTCGAATGAACGCATGAACTGTCCCGCCGCCATTTTGGTGAACAAGGCATCGTACATGAAGTTGAGTTCAACTTCCAGGACCTTATACGCCTCCTTATGATCCAGCGTCAAGAAGGAGTTCTTGACCGGCCCCAGTTTGCCCTCAATGTGGCTAAGCCCGTGATAGATGATGAATCCTTTGAAGAACTGGAAGTACCTGTACCCCATCTGGATAATCTCCAGCTCGCGATCATCTGATCCTTGAAAGGTTGGTACCTCACAGTCAATATGACTTGAACTTTCAAGGATTGACTTTTTCATATGGGACATAGATGCCAGATAAAGAGAGCGGATTCGTTCACCGTACTTGATAATTCCGGCGAAGAACATGATCCCAGTGGGGATAAGTAACTCCCGGTAGGTGTAGATTTGGAAGCGGTAGAAAACAAGGAGAACGGAGAGAACTTGAACCAAGAGAGCGAGGAGGTGGCGGTGCCATAAGTTGTTGTCCTCTAAGTCGAAGGAGGTGATGGTGTGAGGGCCGCCCAGGTGGAGCAAGAGGAAGGCGGCCCAGAAGGCGGCTATGCGGGATGAGTTGGGGCTGAGGTCTTCGCCGCTAATACTGTTGATGAGGCTGATGGAGAAGGTGGCGAAGTAGTCTGCGAGTAGATACACAGACCAGATAATCATGTGGATGGAGCTTCTCTTGCTCCGTTTTCTCACCGGTGCAAGGAAGCTTAGTATGCCCTGGAATGCAAGGCTGGCCACGACAATGGCTTGGATATTCCATCTCGCCCATATGCACGTCAGTAGCTTCTGAATACCTAGCGTCTTCATACTCTCTCGATCTCTTGCAGTCTTGCTTATATCTAAGTATTGAAATCTCTTATCCTCTGATCTCTCTCAGCTCGTTTGTTTCTCTTTTCATTTACGAAAAGTGAGTAGTATTTCCACTATAAGCGGGAAGTCAAGCGGATCTTTTTGTTTTATTCTCTTCCGGACTTTTTGTTGGAAGTCATTGTCATAAAACGTAAAACGTTTTACGTGTAGCTTGGTTCTATTGTTGTTGGAAGTTAATGTCAGTAAAAATGTCACAAAGAGTCAACATCACCTCCACTAAAGCTCGAACTTGCACCATCCAACATGGAGTGCAACCAAATGCCACTATAGGATGTCACTAGACCACAAGGTCATTGGCAAACATAGCTTAGCTTCTTTCTGTGTTATATATATAAATTAAAAGTAATTAATTTTTTAACATAAAAAATATAATTTGTAGACTTTGAATTAATATTAATTTTTTAGGTTTAATTTTTAAAATTTGGATTGTAAATTCGTAATGTTAGTATTTCTAAACTTTAGTTTTTTTTTTTAACATTGAAATTAAAAAAAAAAAAAAAAAACTGTGGGCTGATTTTGACTAAGATACTACTATACCAGATTCACACAGTTGCAAACGCATTGGAGGATCAACTGCATTACTATCTCCGCTGTTTAAACTTCTAGGTTGTGCTCGAACTCTGATAACTAATCAATTGTTTATTTATATTTGTTTTTATATATTTATATCTAAATATGTAATATATATATATATATATATATATATATATATATATATAAGGGTTATATAGGGTGGAGTTAGGTGAGTGGGGGCAGCTAGCCCATGCCGAATCCGCCGCTGGTTATGCATCAGGCATTGAAGTAAGACGACAAAGATGAAAGGTGAGAAAGAGAAAATGAACTCTACAAGGCATATCCAGTACTTGAAGCTTCTCTGTCACGTGAAGGTTCTCCTCCGTGCAAGAAGACAAAAACACCGGTGTGAATCTATACTATTAATAAAAACAATATCCTCAGTTTTAACTTCCCGCCCAAAACAGACCTATAATATTTTGGTCTGCGTAATATTGTAAAATATGGTAATACAATTCCTATCCCTAATACAATTGTAAATTCTAATAGAATTCGTAATAAAATATATTCTTTGCTACGTTCCTATTTGTAATACAATTCTAGACTAGAATTACTAATGGTAATAATTCAGTATATATATATTTCTCTACAATGCAATCTATACTATTAATAAAAACAATATCCTCAGTTTTAACTTTCCGCCCAAAACAGACCTTATATATATATTTCTCTACAATGCAATCTATACTATTAATAAAAACAATATCCTCAGTTTTAACTTTCCGCCCAAAACAGACCTGGTCTGCGTAATATTGTAAAATATGGTAATACAATTCCTATCCCTAATACAATTATAAATTGAAATAAAATTCCTAATAAAATATATTCTTTTCTACGTTCTTATTCGTAATACACTAGAATTACTAATGGTAATAATTCAGTATATATATATATTTCTCTGCAATGCAATCTATACTATTAATTACACTAGAATTACTAATATTTTCTGAACGACATTCGTGCATGCATTGCCGGCGCACGAGTCAAGCCTTGTTTAGTTCATTTTGGGATTTCATTTGCACCCCTGCGCACGAGAGAGAGCCTCTATGCTATACAATTCAGTATGCCTTAGAAAAACTCTTGTATAAGTAGTGGTGCAAACCACTTCTCAAACCAATGTGGGACAAAAGTTACTTGAAAGGTTTTTCTCTATATTTTTCTCACTCAAATGGGTGAACTTTGAGAACCAATTTCTCATTCACCCATTATCAGTTTAGAGGAGGATATTATTTTTATATATAGTATAGATATGTGTTTAATATATATTCATAAATAATTAAATGTGATTTTTTTTTTTGAAAATTAAATGTGTTATTTAAACTTTATATTTTTTTATTTTAGATTTGTAGTGTTGTTATGGTGTTGTGTTTGTATTTTTTTTTTATGAATTTATTATTATATATATTTTTTAATTAATTTTTTAATTATAATTATTATTTTAATTAAACATATATGCTAATAATTATTTATATCATATCAACATAATTATTAAATGTAAAATTTTTCAAATCTCATGCTATATCTTTCTTTTTTTAATATTATCGACTCTGTTACGATATATTATTTGTTCATAACTATATCATGCATTTGGTATCTAATAACACAATGCTTTATAATATTCCGTATATGCTAATAGTATGAAATGATATTCAATATAACAACCAATTTAGTATTTCTAAAGAGTTAATACATTTCAGAATGAGTTTTCATGAGTAATATTTGATTTTATTATTTTAAAAACATTATCAATAATAAAATTACTTAAATTTTATGTCGTGCATCGCACGGGGGCAAATACTAGTTATACTAGTACTACTAATAAATAATAATAATAAATAAATAAAAGGTAGAAATTTACAAAATGAATTCATCAATAACTTTTTCTTTTTTTTGAAACTAAAACGAAGATGCATTAACTTAGGTCTGAAGACAAAACATTACAAAGGAAGGAAGGGGGGTGAACCACCATTCCATACAATCAGTCATAGAAAGAGCCTCTCTAGCTAGCATGTGAGCGGCCCTATTCGCTGATCGTTTAACAAAAGAGATACATGCATTTGGAAAATGTCAAAGTAAATCTTTAATATCCCGTAGTAGTAGATCAAACGATGAATCGAAAATTCTAGAATTAATGCCTTGGAAAACCTGGAGAGAATCCGATTCGATCAAGAAGTTGGGAATACTTTGGTTCTTTAGCCAGCTCAGAACTTCTCTGATTCCCATAGCTTCAGCTTCGGCGGGTGAATGGAATGGATCTTGCTTGCTTGAAGACTCCATTTTCATCTCGTATAATCCAACCCGTGCCCATGCGGCCTCTCTGGGAATCTAAAGCAGCGTCAACATTAATCTTCACCCGACCTTCTGGAGGTTTCTGCCAATTTGAAATGAAAGGCTGCTGTGGTGGAGATGGTGGAGGCTCCCTTTCCTTGATTAATTTCCATTCGCATAAGTGAGCTTTAGCTTTGTGGACAATGGTGGATGCCGGCGTGGTTTGTGCATTCCATATCTTATCATTTCTAGCCTGCCACAGATACCAGCACATTAGCATGAATAAACTTCTGGAATCATTGTTAAGAGTTCTAATGTTCTGAGTGATCCAATCAGTTATTGTGAGAGAGTGGTTGGGTAGGAGAATGAGGTCTGATAAATCCCAGCAAGATGATGCAAAAGGGCAGTCTATGAGAATGTGTTTTGTGGTCTCATCAGCAGCAGCACACATAGAGCAAATTCTTTCGCAATCCGCTCTTCGTGTGCGGAGCATATCAGCGGTGGGAAGGCAGGAAGCGCACACTTGCCACATGAAAGAGTGGATTTTTGGTGGGACTTTGACTCTCCAAATGATGGACCATTCTTGCTTATGCTCATGTTGTTCTATACCAGATAGGAGTCTGTAGCAGCTTTTGACGGTGAAGTTCCCTCTTGCTTCGCCCATCCAGATTCGCTTATCCTCTCTATCAGACTTTGATAGAGGTATACTAAGTATAAGGTCTGTATCACGTTGATTAAAGATTTCCTTGATGATGTCCACGTCCCAGCCTTGATCTTGATTTATGAGCAGAGAGGAGACCTTTGCATCGTCCAAATAAGGATATATAGCTGTAGAGATCCTGGGATTGGAAGAGTCAGGTAGCCAATTGTCAGACCAAATGCTTATTGAGTTACCATTTCCAATCCTCCAACGACTATGGCGGTTGATACTCTCTTGGGTGGTGACAAGGCTACTCCAGATGAATGAAGGATTATTCCCTCTAACAGCAGAGAGGAAATTACCATTTGGGTAGTATCTTGCTTTGAATACTCTGCTGACTAGAGAGTTGGGATTTTCTAATAGTCTCCAAGCTTGCTTACAGAGCAGAGCTTTGTTGAAGTGATTCAAGTTCCTGAAGCCCATACCTCCCCAGTCTTTTGGTTTGCAGAGTTTATCCCATGCTTTCCATCTGATGCCTTTTTTGCTCCCGACTTCAGCTCCCCACCAGAAAGCATTCATGGCCCTTTCCATCTCTGTTATTTGATTCTTGGGAATAAGGAAAACGCTCATTGCATGGGATGGTAAAGCTTGAACGACACTTTTGATGAGTACCTCTTTACCTGCTTTGGATAGGAATTTGTGGTTCCAACTTTGGATTCTAGAGAGAATTTTTGCTTTTATGAAACCCAGTATATCTCTTTTGTTTCGGCCCACTAAAGAAGGCAGACCCAGGTAGTTTCCCGTGTTGCCAAAGTTTGTAACACCGACCATTTGCCCTACGGAATCTCTCTGTTCAGTATTGACATTTTTGCTGAAGTTGATAGATGACTTTGAGTAGTTGAATTCATCAATAACTAATCATTCTAATATTAGAAGGCCCTTACACTCAGCTTGAACTTCTAAAGTTGGGAAAAACTAACTCTTTACTAAATTGAATTGAATAAAATGATATGTATACACTAAATAAGCAAGTATCCACTGATTACTTAACCCCTAAAATAATTGCAAAGAACCAAAAAATGTACATGTTCAAACTTCAAACTAACAAATGACTTCTCTCAATTCATGGTTAACAAGAGGACAGGACTTAGTGATCAACACATTATGAGATTGCAAAATTAGGCTGATAAAAAGGGCAACCCAACTAAGTTGGTCAAACTTGGTAACCACAAGGTTACAACTCCTAAGAGGGATGGCGTATTGACCTTCTTGATTTTAACTAGTCGACTATAGCCAATATGGGTAGGTTTATTTCTTTTTGGTCCTTTGTTGGGTCACAATACGAGGTTTACCCAATACGCACTTAAAGTACTTGATAACTCTATTTCTAAATGCCTTTTTAACCCCACTTCCCGTTTATTTTTATAGTAAAGTATTGTTACTTGAGTGGAATTTATTACTTGGTTGTGTGTTTTTGTGGTTATAGGTGAAATTCTTCACAACAAGTGGTAAAGAAAGCATTTTGGAAAGCTTTGGATCAATTTTGGTAGCTTAGGATCTCACTCAAGGAGGAAGAAAAGCAGCGGAGCGCAAAATGGAGCAGGAAAAATTACTAAAAAATGAAATGGGTAGTGACACGGCCGTGTCCCTACCCGTTTTGGTCTGTCCTAAAACTGATCATCAAAATGGGTACTGACATGGCCGTGTCCCTGCCCATTTTGGTCTGTGCTGTTCTGTTAAAGCGCGTTTTGCTGCATTTTTGGGGATTCCGAACCCTAGCTAGTTTAGACTCTCTCTCTAATATTTCCTTTGGCCATTTTTAGCTTAGAATAGCTTAGATTGACATTGGAGAACACTTTGCAAGCATCTTTTGGTGGTTTTGGAAGGGATTCCAACAACATCTTTCCATCTTTATTAGTAAAATCTCTTATTTCCTCTTCTTCAAGTGTTTTTACTTTTATTGTAGATTTATGTTTTCCTTGTTGAATCTTGCTATGTTTGCCTTAAATATGAGTGAGTAGTCTTTCATATGGGTTAGATTTGGTGTTTATTGCTCTTATTGATGCTAGTTAGATGATTATTGCATAAAGGGGATGAACACCCATTTAGGGTTCTTGAGTTTGAATTGGGTTTATTTCTATCTTTCAATGATTAGTGTACAATGATTGTTGTTTGTCTTTGGAAAGTTTTTCATCTCAATGGAAATTGGATGGTAGACTTGAGCTAACCCAATCTCAAATCCATTTTCTCTTCTATGGAAATAGGGGTAGATTTGGAGCTTAAATAGCTTTTGTTCTTCAAGAACTTAGGTTGATACACCATGGAAATGGGGCAACCTTTGTTCTAATCCTTGTGGGAACTTGGATTCCTTAGTGCTAGCTTCAAGAACCTAAGGGTTAATGTTCATCCCCCAACTCAAGTGTTAATGCATCAATAGAGTAATACACCTAATCTAACCCATTCTTCCCAATAGATTTTAATCCTAGTTTAATCTAGTTTTTCCTTTATATCTTTATTTCCAAAGTTACCTTTTAGTTGTTAATATTTAATCCTTCATATGGTTGTTTGGATCCTTATGGGTTTCAAGACTTTAGTGACTAGATTCTAGGTAATTAATCCTTACGTGCCATAAACTCCAATCCTCGTGGTTCGACTTAATACCCATTTTCACATTTTCACACTCCCGCTCACATTGCATCAGTACTAGAGTAACTCCTTGCGGTTTTTTGACTAGAATTACAAGATAAGATTTACCCAATACACACCCACCTAGAATAGTTGCCTACGAATTTCCCTCATCATCCAAAAAAAAATAGGCACATAAAAAGAATGAAACTTTGATTACACATTGTTATTATCCTTCCATAATACCGAAAATATAAACAAATTAAAGCAAATTCATGGCAAATTATACCACGGACCAGTGTCTACCTTGCATTGTGGCTTCAGTTGTATCTGTAGTTGACACATTTTGTATTTGTAGCTATCATATTATGTGTCAGTAATTACCAAGTTATTTGTTTACATGTACAAAAACTATTAACTATAGGTATGTGTTATTTGAAGGTACAAAATTTTTGTATCGGGTTATGAATCCAATTCATGGTATAACAATTGCAAATTCATGCCACCTTTGAGATTAATATAAATAAAAACAAAAGGCAGTAATGAAAGCCCAAGCAAGAGAGAGCAAGACTTACAGAAAAGAGTTTAAGCAAAGGGCAGAGGAAAGACAAGAGACTGGTTGAAGGGCTGCTGTTGCTGTTGCGAGGCCCACCATTAGAAGAGAGCTCAACGTTTTGAGCCTGGAATTGGGATTCCCTTTCTTGGTCGGAACTCGGAAGATTTGATTGCATTGAAATGGTGCCCTTTTCTTGTCCTGTTTCCTGGATTAAATGCGCACTACAAGAAAAATGCACATAGACAACACTAAAAAAGAACAGTTTTTGACAAAAGTGTTGTCTTTTGTGTAAAAGACAACACTTTTGGACAAAACCATTGTCTTTGACGCAACACTTTTATCAAAGACAACGATTTTTACCAAACCGTTGTCTTTCGTGTGTTGTCTTTGTACATTTTGTCAAAAGACAACACTGCAAAGACAACGATTTTTAAAAACCGTTGTCTATGTGCATCTAAAAAAAAAAGACAACAGTTTTATGTAACCGTTGTCGTTGGTGTGTTGTCTTTGAGTGCACTTGAATACACAACACTACAAAGACAACGATTTTTTAAAACCGTTGTCTTTGCGCGATTTTTCTTTGTAAGACAACGATTTTTTTAACCGTTGTCGTGTCTTTAAGCACATTTAAATATACAACACTTCAAAGACAACGGTTTATTAAAATCGTTGTCTTTGTGCACCCGTTTTTTTATTTAGACAACGATTTTATTTATCCGTTGTAGTTGGTGTGTTGTCTTTAAATGCACTTGAATACACAACTACAAAGACAACGGTATTTTAAAACCGTTGTCTTTGCGCGTTTTTTTTTTAAATATAAAGACAACGATTTTATTTAGCCGTTGTTGTTGGTGTGTTGTTATTGAACGCATTTTAATACACAACACTTCAGAAACAACAGTTTTTTAAAACCGTTGTCTATGTGCATTCGGTTTTTAATTAAACAACGGTTTTATGTAACCATTGTCATTGATGTGTAGTCTTTAAGTGCACTTGAATACACAACACTACAAAGACAACGATTTTTTAAAATCGTTGTCTTTGCACATTTATTTTTTTTAAAGACAACGATTTTATTTAACCGTTATCGTTTGTGTGTTGTCTTTAAGCACACTTTAATAGACAACACTTCAAAGACAACAGTTTATTAAAATAGTTGTCTTTGCACGTGCACCCGTTTTGTATTTAGACAACGGTTTTATTTAACCAACGAATTGTATCAGCGAGTTTGACTAACTGATAATATATATATATATATATATATATATATATATATATATATATATATATATATATATATATATATATATTAGTGTTTTGTAAAAAAAAATATTTGATAAAATTAGATGTTTAGGTTAGCGATTAACATGTAAAATGACCTTAAAGGGTATAATAATAATAATAATAATAATAATAATAATAATAATAATAATAATAATAAACATTGTGTAATATGTTAACCCACTATATTTTTTTATATTTTTTAAATTTATAATTAAAAATCGAAATATCTTTGTATTTAATGACATTCAAGTTGTTTTTATTGATAGATGACCAAATTAAAAATGGTCATGTCACAATAATAATATAATACTAGAACCAAAAGTGAATGTTCTCATAAAAAAGGGAATAAAGTGAACTGTCACATATAAATCTATGACAAAAAAATACAATTAACTTTAATAATAATAGTTATATAAAATCAAAATCAAAATTTAA
>CP025650.1:2314902-2329147 GCA_003576665.1 Ipomoea trifida | reverse complement strand
AAAAGGTAGAAGGAAGCAGAAGCAGCATTTTGTTGCTTCCTTCTATATTCCCCACTTTTCCCACCGTCCCACGTCGGTGGGAAAAGTGGGAATAGAGCCTTGAGGCTCCTAAGGAGCCTCAAGGCTCTATTATTTTTCAATCCAATCGAGGGTTCGAACCTCAACTCCAACGTTTTTTAAAATTAATTTTATTAATTTATTAATTAATTAGAGATGCTTTGAGAAAAATTAAATTCTCTCAAAATGCCATATGCAAATGCTGCTAAATGTAGCGTTTGCAAAATTTTATCAAATAATTAATTTGGCGTTTTAACAATACTAGTTTCAACAACAGTTTTTAATCGTAGTCATTCTTCAAAAAGACAACGGATCTTTGCACGAGACTTACAACAATACCGGTTTTAACAACTGGTTTTTAATCGTTGTCTTAATGGTTAAAAATGTTGTCTATGTGCGTGACGTTCAACAACACCGGCTTCAACAACACTCAATAGTGTCTTTTCTAAAAAAAGACAACAGTAAAAAACCATTGTCTTTGCGCGGGACTTACAACAACACCGGCTTCAACAATAGAAATTTTACCTTTTAGACAACGGTTTTTAACCGTTGTCTATGAACATTTTTCTTGTAGTGGCGGTTTCGAGTACCCGGAGCTGAGGGTAGTGATAAGAGGAATCCCAATTCTCGGGGGGATTGAGGATTTGTGCGACGGTGATGGTGAGCTCAGATGAGAGAAGGGAGAAGAAGTAGGACAGCATCGCAGAGATACATTTGGAATTTGGGAGTTATGGCAGTTGCTCGCTCACTTGCTTGCAAATTTGCATTTTTTAAATCTTTTGACAACATTTTTATTGAGAAAAATATTATTTAAATTAATGGATTATAATATGATTTGTTTGTAAGTGATTATAGAATTCCCGGTCCGAGAGTGTATAAGTCGTTATATTATAAGTCATGATTTACTTTATAAAATATATCACTGATTTAAAATTCATTTTTAATACATAAAATGTTCATTTTTTATGTACTAAAAATTCAGTTTTAGATATGTTATCAAAAAATGAAATTTCATTACATTGAAAATGAACTTTTAATATATTAAAAGCATGGAATTTGGCCATGTGATTAGAAATGGGAATGGTGGATTCATTGATGCTAAAGGAATGCAATGGCATGTGATATTCTCTCATAGTGAAGCATAAGCAATGGCCACCAGAGAAGCTTTGAGTTGAATTAAGGAGATGAATATGGACAACATCCATGTGAAAACTCTCTTCATGTGCAGTGGTTCAAAGTATTTTTCAGAGTATAAGAGAGTCTTCCTCTCATTTATTTTAGGAGATATTTAAAATTTAAAATTTATTGATTGAATTTTCTCATTTGTATTTTTCTTTTGCTTGTCGATTGATGACCATAGTTGCCCACACTGATGCAGAAGCTTTTATGAAGGAAAATCAATGTTGGAACGGTGTGCCGAGGCAAAAGTCTTTCTCTCTCTAGAGCCACTAAACTTTGTTCCCTCGGTGGAAATTCTGCTTTTTCCACTTTCTTCTGTCAAGAGCAAAACATCAGAATTCAAGCTAGCCGTTGCGGCGGCGAGCAAGGATTTCTGATGGCTGAAGCGCCGCCTAGACAGGGCGGCGACCCTCTAGATACGCCGATGGGCGAGGGAGATCCAAATGCGCACTTGGCGAAGAAACACAGACCCACCAAACGTTCGTTTGCTGCCGCTGTTTCTTCCTTCAACGTTCCTGCTACGGCTGATTCGTCTCGCGTTGATGAGAACGAATGGGCTTTCGAAGACTTCGACGTAGTTTCTGATTCTGAACGACATGCGAACGAGATGGCTGACGGACGTCCTCGAGTCACCTTCTCCAAAGAACTACGACGGGAGTTATGCAGCGCATGGAAAATGTCAATAATCATTAAGTACCTGGGTAAGAACATCCACGTTAATGTTCTGAACCAACGACTCCCCAGTATGTGGAACCTGCAAGGGAAGATGACACTAATCGATATTGGTTATGGATGCTTCGTGGCTCGTCTTGACAACAAAGTCGATTACCTACACGTCCTCCTCGATGGTCCGTGGAAGATATTCGACAACTACCTTGTCACACAGCGTTGGGAACCAGCGTTCCGACCCCGGACGGCGAAGTTATCTAAGATGGCGGTTTGGGTGAGACTTCCCGAACTGCCTATGGAGTACTTTCGGGATGATACTATCAGAACGATCTTGGAAAACATCGGTAAGCCTCTTAAACTGGACAGAACAACAGTGGTGGCAGCCAAAGGTAGGTTCGCCCGAGCGGCGGTGGAAGTTGATCTTAATAAATCGCTTGTCTCGGAAATTTGGGTGGATAATGAGGTTCAACAGGTGGAATACGAAGGCCTGCATGTTGTTTATTTCAATTGTGGAGTCATCGGCCACCGTGAACAGGGATGCCCGGAGAAAATAACGGCGGAAGTGGAAACCCCAAGCTCGACGCTGAATGTTAATTCGTTACCGGTACCATCTCCAGAAGCGGCGACTGTCAACCAAAATCCTTCGCAGACACCTACCCCCCCTGCCTCAGAAAAACGTCGTTACGGTACTTGGATGTTAGTCACGAAGAAGTCGAAACCGGTCGACGCCGTTAAGAACTCACGGCAATCCAGAAAAGAATCTAACCCCCCTACTGTCAATCGTGGAAACCAGATAAGGGTAAGTCCAAAGCAGTGCCACGGCAACCACCTAAAGAAAAGCCCGCTATTACCACCACCTCTCCTCCCTTCCAAACCTCGTCGCTACCCCCGCATTCCGCGCCCCCGATGAACACTCAACTCCCTCCTCAACTCCCTTATCACAACGCTAGTAATCGTGGAGGACGCACAGGCGCGTCTAGGGGCAGAAGTAAAGGTTCGGGTAGAGGCAATCCAGGGAGTCGTGACATTACTGGTTCGACTTCTACTATGGGTGGTTGGGTAAATCAGCCGCCTCCCAATGATGTGTTTCATTTCGGCAGTGCGCAGGCACCCGTTGCTACTGCGGCAGGTATGACCTCTAACCTTGTTGAGACGGGTGCCCCGTCTAGTCTTACGCCTAGGGAGGGCGGTGACCAAACCTCCCCCGGACCCACAGGTTTACCATGAAAATCATCACCTGGAACTGTCGAGGCATCGTCAACGGACGTGTGAGGAAGCATGTTAAACAGCTTCTGATCACATCCAAAGTGGATGCTTTTTGTTTATTAGAGATCCGGTCCGCTAGGGCGGATAAGATGGTTAACCTTGCTCATTCTTTAGGTTTTAGTAACCACTTCCTGGTTGACCCAATTGGGTTTGGTGGTGGTCTTCTGCTGTTTTGGAAACAGGGTCAAATTGACCTTGAGATTATTAGCCACAATTCTCAAGCCATCCACACCAGAGTGAACCGGCTTCCCGAGAATTGTCTCATTACCTTTGCGTATGTTAGACCTAACCCCCTTGCTAAGTGCAGGTTTTGGGACTCTTGTAAATCCCTTTCAAGCTCCATTCAGGTCCCCTGGCTCGTTATGGGGGATTTTAACGATATTGCAGGTACCGATGAACAATGGGGGAGTGCTAATATTAATCCCAACCAATTCCAACGTTTTTCTGAAGCGTTCGGGGAGTGTAATCTCTTAGATCCGGGAGCATCAGGCTCTAAATTCACTTGGCATCGATTGGTGGGGCATAGAGTGACCCAAATGAGGAGACTTGACAGGCTGTTTTGGAACATTGAAGCTCAACTGGCGTTCCCTGAAGCCAAAGTTCTAGTTCTACCTCGCTTATACTCGGACCACAACCCCATCATGTTTGTGGAAGAAACAGGTCGACCGCCGGATAGGAGCCTGAGACCCATAAGGTTTGAGGCGGCCTCGCTTAACAGAGAGGATTATAACCTCATTTGGAAGGAGTCCGTAAGGAATGTAACCCATTCAATTACAGATATCATCTCCACAGTGACCCGAAAAAGTCTTATTTGGAACCGCAATGACTTCGGTAACATCTTCAAGAGAAAGCAAAGGCTGATTGCATATATCCAAACTATACAAAATAGGACCGATTTTGCTACGTCTCGTCACCTCCAAAATAGGGAAAGGCTCATCATTAATGATCTCAATGAGGTGCTTGATCAAGAAGAAGTGTTTTGGTTCCAGAAATCTAGGATGGATTGGATCAAAGACGGTGACCGTAACACCCGCTTCTATCATAATGCAGCTGTGATCAGACGGAATAAGAATAGGATCAGATTCCTCAAGATTGACGGTTCTTGGACTGACAATCATTCCGCTCTTAGCTCTCATATTACTGACTTTTTCACTTCTCTTTTTTGCAGGGTTGAAACTAATGACACTAGTGACTTGTCTCCAGTGGCAGAGGCTCATACCTTATCTCCTACGCAGATGGTGGGTTTGTGTCATCAAGCACCCTTGGAGGAAGTCAGGAAGGCTGTCTTTGGTATGAAGAAATATGGAAGTCCGGGATCCGATGGAATCCCAGCGATCTTCTACCAACATTTTTGGAGTGAGGTGGGGCCTTCGTTAACGAATATGGTTAACCAGGCCATTGAGAGTGGTTCAGTTAATAGCTCCCTCCTGAAGGCCTTTATGACTCTCATTCCAAAAAAGGAAGTACCTGAGACCGCAACTGACTTCAGACCTATCACCCTCCTGAACGTAGCCTACAAGGTTATTTCAAAAGTCCTGGTCAACAGATTGCGGCCTATCATGTGCAAGTTAATTGGACCCCACCAGAACAGCTTTCTCCCGGGTCGGTCCACGATGGACAATGTCATCCTTACACAAGAGGTGATTCATACCATGTCAACCAAAAAAGGTATTAAGGGCTTTATGATTGTCAAGGTTGACCTTCACAAAGCTTATGATAGTGTCTCTTGGTCTTTCCTAGAAGACACCTTGATTAGGTTTAAATTCCCGAAAAATATCATTGATCTTCTTCTCTTTTCTCTTCGTGAAAGTGATTTATCTATCCTGTGGAATGGGGGTCGCTTACCAGCCTTTAAGCCGGGTCGGGGTCTCCGGCAAGGCGACCCTCTAGCACCCTATCTGTTTAACCTGGTGATAGAAAGACTTGCTTATGACATCAATAATAAAGTTGCAACAGGTACCTGGAAGCCAATAAATATCTCGAGAGGAGGTATTGGCATTTCTCACCTTTTCTTTGCAGATGATCTTATGCTCTTTGGAGAAGCCTCGGAAAGACAGGCCACCACTATGATTGATTGCCTTAATAGTTTTAGCGCAGCCTCTGGCCTTAAAGTTAACTTGGCAAAATCTTCCATTTTCTGCTCTCCTAATCTTAATGCAGGTCGCAGAAGCCGGATCAAAGACATCTTAAATATTCCTATTGCAGATAACATAGGCCCCTATTTAGGAATGCCTATCCTGCAAAGACGGGTGTTTCGCCACACTTTCTCGTCTATGGTGGATAAGATGCGCAAGAAGCTCTCAACCTGGAAAGCCAGTGCTCTTAGCATGGCGGGGAGGAGAATTCTGGCGCAGTCCTCGCTAGCGTCGGTTCCAACCTACTCCATGCAGTCCCTAACCTTTCCGGTAAGTACTTGTAATGACATTGACAGAGTTTGCAGGAATTTTCTGTGGGGCCATGACGACAACACGAGAAAGATCAACACAGTCAACTGGTCGGACATCTGCAGACCTCGAGAGGTGGGAGGTCTTGGCCTTAGAAAAGCCCGTGATTTCAACTTGGCCTTCCTCACCAAAATGGCGTGGCAATTGTGGTCTAACCAAGATAAACTCTGGGTTAAAGCTATGAAAGATAAATACGTCAAACAGGGTGATTTCCTCCAACTCACGGCCTCTTCGAATGCTTCGTGGGGATGGCGTAGTATCCTGAAAGGAAGAGACATTCTCAACAACGGGCTTAAATGGAGAGTGGGTGACGGCAAGTCTATTAATTTTTGGGAAGATTGGTGGTTGGGGGACCAGCCTCTCGCCTCTTCTGTCCCAAATAGAGGACCCACCGGTCCAACAAATATGAAGGTGGATTGCTTCATCACACCTCATAAGTCCTGGAATCTTCAAGCTTTGAACAATGCCCTCCCTCCTGACACAGTCAACGAAATCCGGGCGGTAGCATTACCTGTGGCTCACAATCAGGTAGATCAACTAACTTGGCCCCACTCTAATTCAGGTTCAGTGTCGGTTGCTTCGGCTTTTTCCTTTATTTCAGGTAATGCCGGGCTTGAAGACTCTCACTCTTGGGTTTGGAAGATAGCCTGCGTGGAGAGAGTGAAACTTTTCGTTTGGAAAGTTTCGGTGAATGGCCTACTGACCAATGCTGAACGCCACCGACGTGGTCTAACTTCAAATGCAGCTTGTCCTAGATGCGGTGGAGACGAAGAAACCATTGACCACTTCCTCCGCCGGTGTGACTTCGCTATGGAATGCTGGGAAGCGGCTTCACCGCCGACATCTTTCACGACAAGCTTCCACCTTCCTCTCATCGACTGGATGAAGAAAGGATGTTTGATGCGCACGGCCGACAACAATAACAGTTGGAATACGTTTTTCCCCTATCTCTTATGGAATATTTGGAAGGCGCGGAACAATGTTGTGTTTAGTAGTAACCATGGTTCGGCAACGGATATCATAAACAAGGCGACCCGAGAGGCAAGCGAGGCTCGCAGATTCATCCTCAAACACTCCGGTCCCCTACATGCACGACAACTATGGGTCTCATGGTCACCTCCACAAATGGGCTATGTTAAGATGAACTCGGATGGCGCAAGGAAAGCAAATTCGGGCATAGCCAGCGCAGGTGGGTTAATTCGAGACCATCGAGGGGAATGGATCGTTGGTTTCACCGCAAACATTGGTCTCACTTCAAGCTTCATGGCTGAACTTTGGGGTTTTCGTGAGGGTTTGATCGTTGCTTTCCACCACGGGTTCACTCATATCATTGCCGAATCCGACTCAGAGGCTTTGGTGAAGACTATGGATACAGACTCGGGAGGTGACAAGTTCGATCCCACCCTAGTTGCAGACTGTAAAGCTCTCATTCGCCAATTCCGGGAGTTCAAACTTAGACATACTCTACGAGAAGGGAACCAATGCGCTGACTTCCTTGCAAATTTCGGACAACAATCGGCTTGGGGTACAACCTTGCTAGACCATCCCCCTGATGGATTGAACGTCTTGCTGGCTCGAGACGCTCAAGGATTTACTTATAGTAGACAACAGTAATTGTTCTCTAGGGACCTTCGGGTCCCTTCCCCCCACCAAAAAAAAAAATAGTTGCCCACACTGTTACTAGACTGTTGTTTCTATATCTGATTGTTTAGGGTGAAGTTTAGTGGCACCGGTGTTCCGATTTACACTCCTATATGGATGATTGGAGTGGGTTCAAGCCTCAGTGAAAGCAACTGTTGACTCTTTGTGCTTCAGTAAGTTGAAAAAGTAATTATAAACATATACTACATTGTAACAGAGTAAGTAGTACTCAAAAAAAAAAACCTCCAATTTTTCTTTGTAATATTCTGGCGAATTTAGTTTAATGAAATGGTCTTCTTTTCAAAAAAATTAAAAAATAAAAATAAATATTTATCTATGGTATATACTACAATTTGGACCACGGTCCACTATAATTTGTGGATCAGTGGGAGTTGGGCCAATTAAGGCATTTAAGCATCTGGGCCACATAGTATATATAATAAAATACTCCGTATTATTTTGGAAAATTGGCTGCATGCAACATTTTCTTTCGTGGACTTACCAATCAAGGGTGAATGATCAAATAAATAGAAGTCAACTCAAAGATACTAAAATCCAATTTTTATACCATGCACAATGCACTACGAACCCTGATACATGTGTGTGTTTTATGTTGTAAGTTTTTATATTTTGTATTATAAAATTATATATCTTACGAGTATGAATTATATATCTGAAAGATTTTAGTAACTATGTCTTATATTATGAATTTTTGTGTCCTGTGTTGTAAAATTATGTGTCTATGAACACAAATTATGTACCTAAATCATATTTGTAAAATAAGTAAATATATAACATGTGTAGGTGTCTTATTTTGTGATTTTTTTATTTATTGTGGTATAAAATTTTGTACCTTACAAGTATGAATTCTATACTTTGTCATTTCGATCCAAAATCATAATATTACGTGGATTCTTAGTTTATGATATAAATTGTCACTAAATTCCACCTCATTTAATGAAGTCTACCACTAAATTTTCCTAACACCTTCCATTAACAGTTGGTGTAGAGAGCTTTGACGAATTGGTAGGTACAACCTTGACTGCATGCATTTCAATTCGTGTACGTAAACTCTGATCTGTAGGATATTGTTCCTCCATCGGGGATACGGCAGCTGTCACTTGCGATCACTCTTCCTACGAGACTGAGGATATGTCGTGAGAACATGCGCAATATATATATATATATATATATATATATATATATATATATATATATATATATATATATATATATATATATATATATATATATATATATATATATATATATATATATATATATATATATATATAGGGGAGAGTTCATGTGTGGGGAAAGGTTTCCGTGCGATTGTACTGTTACGCACCTTAAGCATTACAATATAATGGTGCACCTTAAATACACAATCCACGCACCTTAAGCAAACAAACAAAGCACCTTAAAAATACAAACCATACACACCTAAAACTTTAGGCCGACACATTTAAGTGCACAAATCACGCACCTAAGATTTTAAAATGACGCACTTTAAGTTTCAACAACTCACGCATGCACTTTAAAGAAGGAAACCAATGCACATTAATAAGAAAAATCACTCACCTTAAGCTTTAAGTTCACCCACGTTAAGTTTCAACAACACTGACGCACCTTAAACATATAAACTATGTACCTTAAGAATGAAAATTACGCACATATAAAATAACCGCACGGAAACTCACACACATATAAAGGAGTGGCCAATCAAGACTTAAACATAAAAGCATGCTCTTTTACTTTCAAGACGAGGGGACATGATAGATTAATTATCTCTTAATATGTGTAATATATTTTTGAAAAACAAACAACAAATCCCCGGCCACATTTTGTTCTTATAATTAGATGAGGAAATATCATTTTGGAGCATCTAAGTCGAGTTGGTTAGACAATTAATTTAGTAATTATAAGATTTAAATTTAATTTTTTATGAGGCCGGGCCCGTCTATTAATTTTTTTATTTGACTTGGGATAAGTGCTATGAGCTTTTACAAATGAGAAATCAAGTGGATGATGATTTGTAAACTGAAAAATTTGAGTGGTGTTAGATGGGATGGTCAATTGAAAATGATTACGTGCGATTCAGCAACGTATATATATGGAGCTTGTCTCGGTAATATTTTGTTAACATAATTCTAATGTAAATTTTTTTTTACTATTGCATGCTTTTAATGTATTTTTGCTTTTTATTCATAGGCAACTCCCAAGTATGAAACTATATTGAACAGAAAGATTGAGTATTATGATGAAACCAAAATGATGAAGAAACTAGGGGAAAAACATTTGTATCAACTGCTACTTCGTCTAAAAAATCAGGGCGAAAGAGAAAATCTCTTGACTTGAAAGTGGATGAAATTGCAGAGCAACCTGGTAACATTGCATCAACCATTAAATCATTGAGCACCGGTGGCATTGATGAAAGTGAATTGTATCAACAAGTGATGATCGGGTCTGTTTACTAACAGAAAACTGTTTTCTGTTTTCTGTTTTCCAATTTTTCAGTTTTCATTCTCAATTTTCCATTCTCTGTTTTCTGTTTAGAAAACTTGCTTACTAATACTTATTTTTTCAAATTTATTTTTTTAGATTAACGTTATAAAATTAACAATAAGTTTAATTTGAGTGATTTTTAGACCTTATATTTAAAATATTTAAAATATTTTAAAATATATTTGGTTTAAATATAATAAATATATTTTTTACTTTTAAGTCCAATATATGTAAAAAAAAAAAAAAATTACATTTGATATCCGGACCAAATTTATATCTGTATATAACATAAATAAAAATATATATGAACAAATAACCTATTAAATAAATTCACAAAAAATTTAGTTTAGATAATATTAATATTTTTTGAGCTAATATTTAAAATATGTTTGGATATATTCATTTGAATGACATGTATGTAATATATAATTTTTATTTTGAATTAAAATATAGTAATATATGTAAAATTTGGATATCTAATATCTGGACCAAAACCAATAATCAATTGAGTTCAATCAAAATATAAAACGTGTTATAGATTTCAATTTTTAATTTTGGTAATGTGAATAATGTATAATTTTAAGCATAATCAAATAAGTTATGTTTAAATAGGTAATGTAAGTAGAAAAGATAGAAGATGATGATAAATAAAAGAAGATGATAATAAATGTAATCATAATAATGAATAAATATGTAAGTAGATAATGGTGAGAATGTGGTTATAGTGACATATAGTCTAATAGATGATAGTTGATTCTGTTTTCCATTTTGAAAACAGGTTTTTATAGTGTTTCAGTTTTCTAGTAAACATGTTTTCTGTTTTCTGTTTTCCAGTTTTCTAAATTTCCAGAAAATTGGAGAAAATTTCCAGTTAGTAAACGGCCCATTTTCAAAATTTCCATTTACTTTTTGAAACAAAAATCCCCAACTTAATTAGTCAGCACTCAGCAAACAACACTACAAGTCTACAAGACTAGAGAATCCACATATTCCATGCCGGTCCACAAAGGCTAACCTCGTGCCATCAATGTATGAGTTGTTATCCATGAACCATGAACTGTTTACTTTGTAAGATGGATCTTAGTTTTAAATTGTGTATTTTTAATATTGAAATTATAAATTTCTAGAATATAAATTGTGTTTTTAGAGTTTGACAAATATTATACTTCTCTCTAAAAAAAACCCTAGAAGGCTCCTCCTTCTCTCTAAACTCTTTGCTTCTTCTTTTCTTTGGTTCGGCAGCCGCCGCCTCCGCATCCTTTGCGGAGGCGGCATCTTCTTCTCTTCACGATTATCGTCTTCTTTTGCTCTTTTCTCTCTGCCTCTCCTCTCCATTCTCGCCTCCCACATCGTCGTCCATCACACCTACGATCTCGCACTATCTCCTCTCCATCACCATTGAATAAGGAAAAGAAGGTTTTGGGTTTTGCAAAAGGTGAAGTAGGAAGTGGTTTTTCTTGATTCAAAGCAGTATTGTTTTTTTATTAGTAAGTTTTGTTGCTATTATACCTTTCGTTTATTTATCGAATTTGTTGCTTCTCGCATCTTTAGCAAGTTTATTCCCTCTCGCTTCTTTTGTGAGTTTATTCCCTCTCGTTTTTTTGGCGAGTTCTTGTTATAAGCGTAGAACGATAATTTGTCATGGCGTATGTGAACCACAAAAGAATGAAGATTGATACTCGGGTGGTGTCAACGACTTTTGAACTAGAGTATGCCTTCGTTATTTTTGACCAAATTACTATTGACAGTAAAGAAGCTTGGAGTGCTCCTGCCGACTTCAGCTTCAAATTTGTGAAACAGTTTGCGATTCAAGTTTTCGATAACATTGTTAGGAAATTTGTTTCTATGTCTGACTGTAAGGAATGTTTGTCCATTCCATTAATCTTTCTTGTAAACGTTTCCGCTTATGATTCAATGAATTAGTCTCGAGAGATTATTATCAAAAAAAAAAAAATTGTGTTTTTAAGTTAAAACACATAAATTGTGTATTCGTAGTAAACAAATTGTTAATTTTTAAAAGGTAAATTGTGATTTGTAGTATACAAATTGTGAAATTTTAAAAGGTATATTGTGAACATTTAGTATGTAAATGGTGAACATTCAAAATTCAGGTTCACTTGCAAGGTGGGCCTGGGTTCACGGAATAATTTGCATCAATGTACCTAGCTAGATATATTTAGTGAATAAGTGATACAATTTCGCATCAACTCTTTCAAAAATAAGGGAACTTAATCGAGAAAGATCGAGTTAATAAAATTAAATTTGTAATTTTTTAGATACAAGAATCATATTTTACTCGTCCGGTCACTTCTTTCGAGACTATGACCATAACTCTCTATATAATTAGAATTAACTTTTGCAACTAAGAAAAAAATTAACCATTTGAAACTTTTAAGTTCTAACGTAACTCATATTATTAGTCATGGCTTTGCGGAATACAATAAATTTTAATGCTATTTCAAAAAAAAAAAAAAATTAATGCAATTGCGACCTTATATTTCTTCATATCACAATATTTAAAATCCGATTCACACATTGGCTTAACACATTAAATTGGCTTCCCTTGCAACCGTAGAAGTCAAGTTGGAGTCAAGAAGCCATGTGGAATTCGACATCATGCATGATATGATGAATGTTTGAATTCGTCAAAAATCAAATGTGTGCTTATTTGGACCATTGTATTCAATCAAGAAGTTTCCGAATCTTTGAGAGTGAAGCCTAATTCTTTCTTTAAAAAAAATTATTATTATTGCCTAATATACCATAAGAATTGGAAAAAAAAAAAGCATTAAGCATATCTGCATATATATATACACACACGTACTATACCAAAACAAACATTAAGAGATTTACATAATTACATGCAGTGTTGCAAAAATCCCGCCTAGGCGCCGATTAATCCCCGCCTAGGCGCTAGGCGCTGGTCAACCGCCTAGCATATCACATTAAATGGTGGTCTAGGCGGCTGGCCGGCTAGGCGACCGCCTACGCCGCCTAAGCTCCGCCTAGGCCACCTAAGCACCGCCTAGGCCGCTTAGGCGCTGACCGCCTAGGCGTTGACTAGACCGACTAGGGACCGACTAGGCCTTCTAGTCAGTCGATTGACTATTGTTCTTTTCTTTAATGGGTTATTTCACTGAAAACAACATCGTTTTGAGCGAAATAATCCTAAATTCTACAAACTTTAGATATTTTTAGGTTAATATTTAATATTTTAGTACTAACTATTAAAGTATTATATAATTTATAATTATTAGTCTTTACAAAATTAAAAATACTTAAACAAATTTTTAAAAAATAAAAAATAAAATAAAAAAATACACGGGCACCTAGGCGCCGATTAATCCCCGGCTAGGCGTCCTAAGCGCTAGGCGCTCCCCGAGCGCCTAAGGAGCGCCTAGCGATTTTTTCAACCATGATTACATGTACACATCTTTTTGAATTTTTGTATTTGAAGAAAATAAAAATTGAATCTTTAATCCGTATCTCTTTTAAGCTCACTCAAAAACATGTTTCTTTTTTCATAAATATAACTTTTATATCAAATGAAAAACTGTAAAAAAAAAAAAAAAAAAAAAAAAAAAAAAAAAAAAAGTACTCCGTATTAAACAGTACAAAATGAGTCAACAGTTTTATACTGATTTTCCTTGGTTATAATTTTCAAATATTCTTTTTATAATTATTACCTTCAACTCTAAAGACTAGACTTAACAAAAGACTTTGAAAAATATGCCATTTATTGATCACCAATTAGATTAGAAAAGTATGCATTACTAAATAAGAAAAATGTGACTTCCAAAAAAAAAAAAACGAAAAATAACTAAGTATAGTGTATATAACTATCTAAAATGGAATAGTTCACGACTTCACGTTATGAGATGTATAACATAGATATGCCTATACAAATTTAGCTCACTGGTTCAGTAGACAGTATTTAGAAGAAGAGACCAAGGTTCGGACTTCATTAGCGACAGTGTGGGAATTATGTCTAAAGTGGGCAGATCCCTTGTTCGCACCGGCATTAGTTTGACCATGCATGCCTAGCCATTGAGTCATCGTAATTTATATCCTCCCAAATGCTATGTCGAAGCAGAGTGTATGGGTTCTTAGAGTTGGAGATTCAACTTTTTGGGATGAATAACAATTTATTTCTAGAAAGGTAACTTGTTCCAAGAACTTATCAATAGACTTGCGAGCTAGTCTCGCTGATATTAATAAAAAAAAACAAACAAACAAACAAATTATATGTTGAGATTTTGTTGTTGTGCCCGTTGGCCATTAGCTCCTAACCGGTGAAATACAAAGTGTAGAGATACAAAGTGTATAGAGACAATAAGAACCAGGAAAAAGGGGAGTCATCACTACTACACAGACGGCTTTTAACGTCGGCTAAGTAGATCCTTTAACGTCGGCTAAAAGCCGACGTTGATCTGGCCGACGTTGTAAGTGTACACATACAACGTCGGCTATTTACAAATAGCCGA
>CP025650.1:2257213-2307517 GCA_003576665.1 Ipomoea trifida | reverse complement strand
TTGACTTGTTAGAAAAATTCTTACATGCGCAGCGAAAGCATCAATCGCTTTTTCTAGATTATGCATTTAAAGAGGGAGTTAGAATATTTTACCCTTGAAGCGTGCTTTGACAGAAATCCAAAACTGTCCAATAGTACGGCCTCTAGTCCGTCCACTGGTCGGGCAAATGAGAACTCCCAGGGATTTTACATGAAAACTATTTTCTGTCAAATCTCTCTTTTTCTTCTATACCTTAAGAAATAGGGTAACATATATATAGTCTGGTTTGGGGTCAAAAGTGCTAGCCTTTAAAAGTCCAAAACTACTCAATATTGAATTAATTTATTAATAAGTTATTAATGTATTAATTCAATATCGATAACTGTTTATCGAATTCTTTTAAAGTTCTCAGCATTACCACAAACCATTAAGGTGTAACTTTCTAGATTCATAGTTAAACTAGCAACGAGTAATATTTAATAACTCATTATTAAATAACTCATAAATCTCCTTAAAAAAAAAAACTCATAAATCATGAGTGACACCTAGTAGTATGTCACGACTACTTAGTTAACATTTAACAATGAATATATTTTAATATATTATAATGAACCTTCCCGTTACAATATCATGCAACATTCCTTCCACACAACACTTGTTCTAAACTAGGTAAAGGTCATGGTCAAACTTGGCCAAACCCATAAACTAGTCAATATGTCTATTCAATATTCTTAACCTAATTAAAGTCCAACTTCATTATACTATGGCTAGAGATTCTCTTTGTATGATTATTGAATAGACTAGAACATCCTTGTCACCTCAAGGCGGTGGATTCTCTATTGAATCCACACATGTCTCCGCATAGTACTAAGGTAGACCACCAAGTACACTAATAGTCCCATAAGGAACAAAAGACGCATACTGGAAAAAACTAGTTCACCATTTGTATGTACGAGACAACCCTGCCGTCTCAAGTCAAAGGATTATTGCATACTTGTAACATACAATATACCGATGAGTTGATGACACGTAGGTAAACACCATGTGGTACGTACGTTGTAGTCAGTCATTGTTCAATGACTTGTTCTCTAACAATCATCCACATGTCCATTCTTTGCATCTCATACAGAACGACATGAGACTCATCATAAGAAGGACAATGTGCTAGTCTTATCGGAATTCTAATGCCCAATTAGAATTCCTATGACTATGAACATTTTTACAATACTTCATTTATTAATTCTTTGTCACTCATATTCTTAACTCTTAAGAATGAATAATTAAGAAGATTGTACGAAATAATATCAAATATTAACTAAGAAAAAATTAAAATAAATAAAACAATTATTTATTATATTTATTTAATAAGAAATTAATGCCCAAAACAATAAATGTTGGCTCCTAAGACATACATGTCCAACACGACTGTCATGCACGACTAACGGCTAGTAGCTTCGATAGGATACCCACTACCCATGCTGGGATGGGTATCTAACCGACCGATACAACAAAATTAACACACCAAAAGACACTCTTAAAAAAAAACTAAATTTTTCTCAAAAAAAAAAAAAAAAACTAAATTAACAAACAGAATTGAACAAGGATACTTAGTTTAGTTTAGAAGGAACATGGGATAGGTAAGAAACAAGTTTTTTTTCATTTCTCTTTCGTACAAACATCCATTTGTAACCAACAAGGTTATTATTCAATGGTGTATGTATTTGTCAAGAGAATCTATTTTAGCGAGTCGAGCTCTGCCTTAATTGCTCCTTTAAATATCAAATACTGAGGATGCATCTGGCACCTCACCTGGATCCAGTTTATTTAAATGAGCAATTATATAGGCGTGTGTTGTCGACAACTGTATAATTTTCTCCCAAAATCATGACAATTTTTAATCAGATCGTTGACATTTCCCAAGTATTAAGATCTGATTGTTCCGCATCCCTAGTATTATGTTTGTTTGGTGCACCTTACTAGGGTTTTCGTCTTCTGGACAAATGTCTTCAGGACATAATTCTTTTTAAGGCAAAAGTGACAATGCTTCTTTGCTAGATCTAGTATATATTATGATTCATATCTCTTAAACTGATATATCTCCTACACTTCTGGTGTCAAGGAGTATTGAGATAAATATATTTGGTCCAATTTGAGAATTATCTATAAGACCTTGTCACTCTTTTCTGATCAACATGATCAGTGTATATATATGTTATCGGTATATATTTGGCAGATTATTTGCTAATATCGCAAATAGATTATCTACTGAAATTCTGGTTCAGTTTTACTAGTACATGGATTATAATGAAGATCATTCCATGTAATGGGATTTCTCGGCATTTAAATCGGGTATATCTCCCCCTAATGCCGTGAAACTGATCTTCAGTATGCAGTCAGCGTATCTATTGATTCCTTATCATGGGCTCTATGTAAACAGACGGAATGTTATAGCCCATAAAGATGTGCAAATGGTGGTGATATAGCAATTTGACTGCGCAATAAGAATAGGAACGCAGAATGGGAAATGTTTATACGTACTAGGTTGAAGGGGAGATTGATACTGATATGCAGTGAGCTAGATTTTGAAAATATATCAAGTATGATGTCCCCAAAATCATCAATACCTGGTTGGGTCTTATCACAACATTTTGGCAAACCAAATGATACTCATGATTTCTCAAGAGTGCCAAAATAGCATTGAAGAAAATTAAAGCTATGAATGTCGTTATAAGATGATGATGTGGATAATTTGGTTTGACTCAAATGCATACAACATCGAGAGAAAATTTTTAATTTCTTCTTATTACCAGAATGATCTTACTGATAATTTATTCATATCGGGATAAACTATCATCATTGAGGGATAGTGATCTTCATAGATCATGCACCCGTTCAAAAATATTTGCAACAGAACTACTGTTATAATTTATAGAGGAAGCACCTATCACTTCTGGGATAGAAATAAATGATAAGGTATTTTCACGCATTGTTTATTTGACATAGTGTCACTTTAAACTGGTAGAGTATAAGTGAGGCTCGACCGGAGCACACGAAAAGGAACCCTATCAATAATGGTAAAAAGGATTGTCGAGATTTGTATATAAAGATTAAACCGAAAGGGAACATCACTAAAACGATGTTGAATGAAAAAGTAGGTTTATCAATAAAGAGCATTTGCTTCAGGCAAATTACTTTGTTGGATTCAACATCGTGATGTTTTGTTATGTTTCAACAAAATGCTTCGGGATATGGCACGCACGTGATCAATGCCATGGATACCCACACGTGAAGCATTTTTTATGCTGGGACAGAGTTATGTATGAATCTGGCTATCTTTAATAGGTTTGATCATTGTAGGCTGGCTTCAAGAGATTGTGTTATTGCCACCTTGACCTTACCTCTTTCCTGTCTTCTTTCTCAGCGCCTCTTGGTGTTGTACAATTAAGTGATATCATGTGCTTCGGGCACTAATGTAGAGCCAGCGGGGCATGTATTAGAGATTTGCATGTGTTGCTATAGTGATTGGAAGAGGGTGGTGTGGAAAAGAAGACAATGTCTCGGCAATCAAATCTGTGCCAAAGATATTTTGCTTACACAATTTTGATTGGGTCACAATTGTGCATATAGCTGATTTAGAATCAGTCATGTTTACTTCAAAATTTTGAAGGATCAAGGTAAGGTAATCGAATTGTGATTTTTACAAAGGACTTCTATTAGTTAAAACTATCCTTCAGGGATTTCTATAAGGCATATAATTGTTGTTATAAAGGCAAATGAAGGTTTAGTTACGACAGGTGTAACCTAACAAAACCATGTCACGTTTTGTGGTATGTATCCCCAAGAATAAGATAAACTCTTTGTTAATATATTCTAGAAGCTCACCTCATGGCCTATAACAAATAAGTATTACCAACGAGAATACTATGATGGTTCATATGGCCACAAAATAAATCAAATTTGAGCAAATAAATATTCTCAAATTTGGACAAGAGGATTGCAATTGTGAGCTAAAAACGAGAGTTCACCTTGAAGAAACATAGGTCCAAAATAACAAATGATGGAAGAAGATTTTAAGAAATTGGGTTAATGAAAGAATTAAGCCCAAATCTGAAATCATATGGGTCGAGCATTTAAAGCTAGTTCAAATGCTTTGAAAACAAAAGGACCCAAAAATATATATAACGGCTTAAGATTTTAAGCCCAAATTAAATTAGCCTAAAATATAATAATTGAAATAGGCTTCAATCTAATTTGCTTAACAAAATAATCCATCATTTTAATATATTAATTGAGCTTAAAACTACATGCCCAATATAAAACATATGAATAAAAGGACACAAGCCCAAAATAATATATGAAAAGGATCTAAAAAAATAGATATAGATCCAAACACATATTTTGAATTCAAGCTGAGACCAACTTCTTCTTTCCTTTGGTTCTTAAAATCTGGATCCGAACCAAGAAAAGCCCAAACCCAGGCCCAATAAATAAAACAAGGGTAAAAAAAAACCCTTATTCTCAAACAACGGCCTGCAATGCAGACCAGAGCCGGAAACTCTGCGAAAACAAAGGAAATTATCAATCGGAACGCAGAGACAGATACAGAGCCGCCCTTTGCTGGAGCGCTGTGTCACCGCCATCGTCGACCGCCAAGGAGCGTCGGCCATCGCCGGCCGCCAAGAGCGAGAGAGAGACAAAACAGAGGCGATGCTCCGTCGTTCGCCAATCGCCGCGCCAGAACGTAGATCAGAGCAGATCGCCATTGCCGTCTACGTTCTTCGATCGGTCGCGCAAGAAAAGAAACAGGGGACATCGATTTTCGCCCGCCTCCGCCACCGACCACTGCCACCATTGCCAATCCGTCACACAGATCGCGGCGCACCTAGGAAGGAGGAAAAACAACGCCATCGTCGATCCTAGCAGCTGGACAGGCACCACCACCGTCTCTATCACCGAGTAGACCATGTCGATGCCGATCGGGAAAGAACACAGAACGAAGAAAACAGGTTTTTTTTTTAATTTTCGGAAAACTTAAATCTTCGTTCTTGTTTTTGTTTTCTTTTCGAAAGAAAAAGAACATATATACAGTTTGCTGATGATGATTTTCTTGTTGAAAAAAAATGACAATTGATGGAGATATTTGTATCAAAAAAAATTCCAGCAACGTAAAAAAGATCGACGGAACAGTTTTCTGACTTGCCCTATGTCATGACCATGCTCAACTGTTTGCTTTCTGCTTGGTATTCTTGAAGAAACTGGTTTGTCTTATGTTCTCTCTTCAAGTAGCTTCTAAAAGATAGTTATAATGACAATTTCAAAGATTACTTTCTCACAAGTTCTACCATTAGATTCATAGAACACATAATGTCTGGAATATATTACGTATGTTTATCATACATTCATACCAAAAAAGAATTATAATATAATCGTAGAAATATATCCACAGAACAGCTATGATTTGTCAAATGTCTAATAGCAAATATTATATGCATAAAAAAAACGCATAAGATTACCGTTCACCGGAGTATATAGAGCGTGCTGATAACGTGTTGAGATTTTGTTGTTGTGCCCGTTGGCCATTAGCTCCTAACCGGTGAAATACAAAGTGTAGAGATACAAAGTGTATAGAGACAATAAGAACCAGGAAAAAGGGGAGTCATCTTTCTCATTCCATCAATCCCTTTACAAACAAGATACAAGCATATATATATAATATACAACTATAACGGAAATCATAAGTGGGGACATAAATATGTCCGTTACATAATAATGTTCACTAATGAATATATTTATAACATTATATTTATTGTTTGGCACACACTAGCGATATACGTTATAGTCAATATTGAGAAAGAATCAAGATATTTAACTTTTCACTTAAAAATTTTCAATTTGTGTTTAGTTGTTAATGAGAATAATATATTTAAGTTGGCTTTTAAATAATGAGTTGAAGATAAATGAGATAGAGAAACGAACATAAAACTTGTTTTAAATAGTTTTTTTTTTTTTTAAATAGTGTTTGGATTATGGTGTAGAGCAATAGTATTATTTTAATATAAGAAGGTCACACGTTCGATTCTTGCTAACACTTTCTCGGTTGAGCGGTTGAGCCCATCGCGCATGATTTTCTTAATGGGTTTAATTTACCTCAATTTTGTGGTTTACACATTATTACACAAAATTTATTCTGTACACATCCTCGAATAATAATCGCATATTTCTCTCGTCACCCAAAATAAATAAATAAATAAAATTTATCGTGACTCTTTCCTCTCATTTTCCTTCTTCGTTAGGAGTCAAGGTGTGGCAAAGAAGCATTGTTAGAAAATTAGTAAAGAGCGAAAATAATGTCACAAATAAGAAATAATTGATATTTTCAACTCAAATAGTCAAAACTATGACATAAAATTTGACAAAGTCAAAACATAAACAACCCCGTTAATTAATTTTTTGAATTAAATTTTGTAAACTTTTAAATATTATTATCCGATAACGTGTCATACTTCTTAAAAAGTTCATTAACACACTTTTTATTTGTAAATGTATCCTATAAAACGAATAACTTGAATTACAGTTTAGAAATATAATCCAAAAAATAAGATTTTACTTGAATCCTTCATTCAAATTAAGCTAATCCACATTGGTCTCACAGTTTTTGTTCACGTTACTTTCTCAATTTTCATGAAAATTAAGAGCAGAGGTATAACAACTCGCATAAAAATTAATAAAATTCTTTGTATTCTACGTAAATTAATATACATTTCTTAATTTAGAACTAACTATTTAATTTGGATATCTATCTCTGCATCTTCTTTTATTCTTTTTTTTTTGAAGATAACATCTTCTTTTATTCTTGTTCTTTATAAAATTTAAAAAACAATACAAAAAAAATTCGCATTGAGAACATTTTATCATGATACATTTATTGCATATTTACTATTTCATTATATTACTTCTCAAATAAAATAAAATTTCACCATTATTTAAAAAAAAAAAAAACAACAACAATAATAATAATGTTGTAATCTTGTTGAACCTGTCGGACAAGTTTTTCCTCGTGTAATTACCTCTGATCCGTTGTATGGTTTACGAGTCACTACACAAAAATAAAGTTTACCCAAATGCATATCCTCGAATAATATATATGAGTTTCTATCCCCATCCAAACATTAAAATAAATAAATAAATAAAATATTACCCTCATGGGCAACTCAGTTGATCGATCACATAGGTAAAGTTTGGGAAGAAAGACTAACGATTGAGTCTCACCAATAAAATATTAAAAAATGAATTAATTTCCACTTGAATGATATTTCCAAGAAATTGCACCAATACGCGCGCCTACACCACAAGATCTATATCCACATTTTGAACAACCCATAGCATCCTCCAAATTATTGTCACAAAAAATTCCACACCAAGTGGTCGGTCATTATTTCCCCTTGGCCCTTGCAATAATTTAGTTTTTTTTTTTTTTTTTGGAAATAGCAATGAGTCATTCAATCATTTATTAGTTAAAAACCACACCTTTATAATGTTTTGAAAATTTTATATTTTAATTGGAAAATTTTCACTCATAAATTCAATTCATCATACGCTATAAATATAACCACTTTTAATTTTTGAGTTTTAAAATTATGCTTTTAGACATTTTGTTAGTGAATTTCTAAAAGTTTTCAATTACTCTTCCAAATTTTTACTTCTCATTTCCCCTCCTCTTAATTGGTACTTTAACTCCACATTTTAATAGTTAAAAACGCAAATTATAGGCTTATATAGTTATATTACATTTTAATTTTTTTATTAGTTTAATGGAAGTCAATGACATACATTTTTAACACTTGAAACGTGATTTGAGTAGGAGAAAATACATATGATGTAAAAATTTATTATTAATTAGTTATTATATATCAACTAAGATTTCTGAAGAATAATTATAAATTTTAATAGAATATATTACCCTTCAATTCAATGATTAAAAAAAAAACGCAATTCTCAAATTTATTTTTGTGTGTATCTATCACTGTATCAATCAATATGTTTGATATGACTCACACATACAATAGTATTTTTTTTCATTATTATTATTACCTTAAAAAAGATGTTCAAATAGGTGAAAGATAATTCTCGTATTTAAATAGGTATGAATCTAATTATTGCTAAATAATATCCCTCCAAATTCTTTGTAAATACCATCCTTAACGAACTCACAGGAACTTCCTAGCTAGTGCTTGGATCTTTCATTTCAACTTATTTTTTCATTCAAAATTTTAAAATGTTAATACAATACCAAAAATGACATAACATTCAGGGTTTGAGTTTGAGTTAAGCACTTTATACACAAAAATGTATAATTTCGTATTCCATTTTGAAACTAAATTGACTCGATTTATCAGTGTCTCCTAGGACAGATTCATAGAATCCATCGCACAGTTCGGTGCAGAAGAAATCTGAGTTATCAAATACATACATGGACTATATCCACGTAGTATTATCTTATAATAATAACTCATGGACCAGAAGTGTAATTCACCAATTTTAAAATGTCCAAATCTTTTATTTTTATATTCATTAAATAAAGTATTTTTCTTTCCAATACGTGTTAATTTGAATGACTTACAAATCAAGTAACATAAAGTCTAAATACTTTTTACAAATAAAAAAGAGTTGATAAGAATAACTTTTATTTTCAACTTAATTATATTTTTTATTCACCGATAAAATCCATCATTAATTTAAAGAAAATGATAGATGTACTCTCATATTGTACCAATTTTATTGAATAAAAAAAATAAAAAAAGATAAAAATAGTGGTCCATTATGTTTTTAGATCAATTAAAACGTTACGCAAGTAGAAAATGAAGTACAAAAAATGAGGGTATATTGTAATACTGTTAATTTAAATGAGTTTAAAATAGTATCCAAAAGATCAAAACAAAGAGACAACCCCAACCATGTTGATCAGTCGATCTTTTCTTGATTTTGAGCTTGTATAGACAACTTAGCCTAATTCCTCGAATTATTTATCGATTAAATTCACAAAATAAATTTACTCGGTACACACCTTCAAATAGTGGCAGCTTGTTTTTCCATCCTTCAGAAAATCAAAAATAAACTCGCATGTGCAGCTTAACGGGTCACAAGGGTATCAGTGAAGCTTGGGAGCAAAGATTAAGGATCGAGTGTGCACTAAGCAAAGATTTAACTTCTGTGTTACCATAATTTACATCTTCTAGATATTTTGTCGAACCGAAACCTATGGGCCCTTGAGGTGAAAGCAAAGAAAACCAAAAAACGAATATTTATGGTAGAAGAAAAAAACCAAAAAACCATTAATATGGTCTCACACTCTCACCTACCTCCCTCTATAAATACTCATATTCTCTTCAATGATTTCCATTGCCCACAATCTCCTTAAACCACCCATCTCTTAAGTCTTACCCCATCATCAATGGAGAATCCTTGGATTTTCTTGGCCTTAAGCCTAGCAACGCTGACTCTTCTCTCCAAACTTTTCTCCCGGCGACAGCCGTCTCGCCGGAGACTTCCGCCGGGCCCAAAACCGTGGCCCATAATCGGCAACTTACACCTCCTGGGCCCCATCCCACACCAATCTTTCCACTCTCTCTCCAAAAAGTACGGAGACTTGATGCTCCTGAAATTCGGGTCCCGGCCGGTGGTGGTGGCGTCGTCGCCGGAAATGGCGAAGCAGTTCCTGAAAACCCACGACGCCGTCTTCGCGTCCCGGCCGTTGCATGCCGGCGGCAAGTACACGAGCTACAACTACCAAGACATGACGTGGGCCCCTTACGGCCCTTACTGGCGCCAGGCGCGCCGGATTTACCTCAACGAGGTTTTCAGTACGAGGAGGCTCGATTCCTTCGAGCACATTCGCGTCCATGAACGCCGGTCTTTCCTTAACACCCTCAAATCCCTGTCGGGAAACCCAGTTTTCTTAAAAGATCATCTTTCCCGGTTCAGTCTATGTACCATGAGCAGAATGGTGCTGAGCAACAAGTACTTCAGCGAAACCGAAGCTAAAGTAGTGGGTGCTAGTTTTCTTTGTGATCACCCAAACCCGACTGCAGAAGCAGAGGGATCTGTAGTGGCGGCAAGTTTTCCTAGTCACCGCTCAGACCTGACTGCAGAGGAATCTGTAGTGATTGCGAGTTTTTCTCGTCACCACCCAAACCCAACTGCAGAAGCAGAAAAATCTGTAGTGGCTGCGAATTTTCCTCGTCACCATCCAAACCTGACTGCAGAAGCAGAGGGCTCAGTAGTGGCTACGGGTTTTCCTGCAGAAGTGGAGGGGTCTTCTGCGGTCACGTTGGAGGATTTGCAGCGTCTGGTGGACCAGTGGTTTCTGCTCAATGGAGCTTTTAACCTCGGGGATTGGCTTCCATGGCTGAGCTTCTTGGACCTGCAAGGCTATGTGAAGCAGATGAAGGAGCTGAATAGGGTTTTTGACCGGTTCCACAACATTGTTCTTGATGATCACATGGCTAAGAAGAAAGAAGCTGAAGAGAAGAATGATGGGTTTGTTCCTAAGGATATGGTGGACGTGTTGTTGCAGATGGCTGAGGATCCTAATCTTGAAGTTAAACTCACCAAAGATTGTGTCAAAGGGCTAGTGCAGGTAAGTTCATTAAGTTTAACTGTTAGTTTAAACTTTTAGTTTTGTCCCGTCTTTTGTTATAGTGGGGTTAGGTAAGTTGGTTAAGTTTAGCTTAATTCTTTCTAGTCTTTTGCTATGATGGGGCTAGGTTAAGTTAAACTCAACAAAGATTGTGTCAAAAGGGTAGTGTTGGTAAGTCGAATTGGTTAAGTTTAACAGTACATTTATTAATTATTGTTCGTTTGAACTTTTAGCTAGTTCAATCTCGTCTTTTGCTATGGTGGGGTTAGGTTAAGTCAAATTCAGCAAAGATTGTGTCAAAGGGCTAGTACAAATAAACTGATTAAACTTCTAGTTGAGACAAAAAACATGCAGTTCTCGATCTGTCTTGCGTGATTGTGGGACTAACAATGTTTTTTTCTATATGGTGACTAATGAGAACAGGACTTGTTGACTGGGGGGACTGATAGCTTGGCAGCAGCAGTGGGGTGGGCATTTCAAGAACTCATGAGGAAACCCGACATCATCGCAAAGGCGACCGAGGAATTAGACCGAGAGATTGGGAGGGAAAGGTGGGTAGACGAGAGCGACTGCTCTCGGCTACCCTACATCGAAGCCATTATCAAAGAAACATTTAGGCTGCACCCACTAGGCACCATGCTCGCGCCACATCATGCCATGGAAGACTGCAATGTAGCGGGTTATGACATCGCGAAAGGCACAACTGTTCTGGTCAATGCCTGGTCGATAGGGAGAGATCCCAGGTTCTGGGACGATGCAGAAGAGTTTAAGCCCGAGAGGTTCTTGGACAGCAATATTGACATGGATGGACAGAATTTCGCATTCCTGCCATTCGGGTCCGGGAGGAGAAGGTGCCCCGGGTACAGCCTCGGGCTTAGAGTTGTCCGAGCAACACTAGCTAACATGTTGCATGGATTCACCTGGACATTACCTCCAGACATGAAGCCAGAAGACATATCCATGGAAGAACACTATGGACTCACCACACATCCCCGGTTTCCAATCCCGCTCATCATGGAACCGCGCTTCCCTTCACATCTCTACTCGCAATCCTAGTCCTCCACTTAAACTTTCAGTTGAAACGAAACACATCCTTAATATATATAAGCAAAAATCGAGTAAGGACAAGACCAGGACAGTATACCTTAAACATATGTTATCTGTCAATTCTTGTGCTGTGTGTTTTCATAGGAGTGGTTGATCCAAGAACTTTTAGCCCTATTCTTGACCACTTCAAAGCAGTTTCTAACAACCACAAGAGTTGACTAATGATGTATTAGTGAATCTGCATATGATTAATTAGTTCTGTGGAACCAAGTCTAAGTTGTCTTTATACCTTAAATTTCTGGTATCTGAACCAATAATCTGTCAGTTCTAGTATGAACACCCTCTGGTTATTGTTGCAGCCTTCTGGGCTACTATTTCAGTGCCTTTCACACAAGAAAACAAGAAAGCAAGATTAAAAGTTCGACTCCTAGGCTCCTAGCAGGGCGGCCTATTGGTCTTCTTTGTTTGAGTTGGTCAAATATGAACAAACCTAGGCTAATTTACCTCCCTGTGGTCATTTGCCAGCTAGGGTCACAAGGCAGAGTTTACCCAGTCGGTAATGGCTACAAGTTTCCCTCGTCATCCAAAAAAAAAAAGAGAGATTTTATTATTCAAGAAAACGATAAAATTACAGACCAGAGTACATTATTCAAGTGTTAGCAACAGCAGCAAGAGCCTGTTACATGAAAGTACTATGATCTTGAGTTTTTCATTTGTTCGATTCTTGAAACATTCAATCATTTGCAACACAGATGATCTGTTTTCCGACATTTCGTCCATGAAAAATGCCAACGAAAGCAGACGAAGCATTTTCTAATCCTTGAGCAATGTCTTCAACAAAGACTAGCTTCTGTTCCCTTATGTTCTTGATGGCAAACTCGAGGTAATCTGGATATTTCGCCCTGTGGTCGAGTTCAGAAAAGCCTTTCATCTCCACGCGCTTCGTTATCAGGCAAAACAAGTTGCGAATCCCATCTGGTTCAGCGAGGTTGTACTGTGAAATCATCCCGGAAACAACGACTCGCCCGTAAAGATTCATGTGCAGTAGCACCTGGTTCAGCATGTCTCCTCCAACGTTGTCGAAGAATACATCAATCCCCTTGGGAAAATGCCTTTTTGAGGAAAACCAAACAACAAATGTCAGTTATGCTTTTTGGTCAGACCACGAAATGTTCTAAGAAGGCCCTAACTATAAGAGGCACCCTTAAGCCTGTACCCCACATGTCAGTTATGTTTTATGATAAAAACTATGATGTTTAAGGATTCAATCTGCTAGACTGCTAGTGTTGTCACAATTTTTATGACCAAAAACAAACCTTTTCAACACTGCAGAATCATGCCCGTCTTTATAGTTGAAAGCATCATCGAATCCGAACTTGCCCTTAATGAGATCAACCTGCAGAAGAACACAAAAACACTTTCAAGAAACGCCCAAAATCAGTCTGCAGAGAACTGTAAGCTAGCATCGGTATTGTACCTTTTCATTAGTACTAGCACTTCCAACCACACGACAGCCCATCATTTTCGCAAACTGTCCAACGAGCTGTCCAACTCCTCCTGCAGCCGATGTGACATAAACAACATCCCCTTCCTTAGCTGAGGAATAGTTATGAAACCCGATATAGGCTGCAAGTCCCGGCATACCTGCACATCAATGGCCATGGTCAAATTGTGTGTTTCATTAGCCTACAAACTAAATTTATTCACTAGAAGCATAGAAAGAATGCATCATCATAGCGAAAATTACCAAATTAATTAATTATATATATGCTAAATTCTTGGGTACCTAAGATTCCGGCATAGTATGACAGAGGCACATCTGTGTATTTGATCTTGAAATGGCCATCTAGGTTAAGTATCATGCTGTATTCTTCCCAACCAGTCAATCCCCAGACATAATCCCCTTCCTTAAACTCAGGATTCTCGGATTTTACAACTTTAGATACTCCAAGCCCAATAATCACCTGAGGTTGTGTACAAAAACATGTTCACACAATCAAATAGAGCACACAGACTTGGTAACCACAAAGTTACAAGTTCAACTCCCAAGAGCGATTTATTGGCCTTCTTGGTTTGAGCTGGTCAGTTGGACAACCTAGACTGGTTTACCTCCTTATGATCCTTTGGCGACTATTGTCACAGGGCAAGATTTACTTAATACACACCACAGAACTGATAATGGATGGCCAAGAACTGATATGCGTTATCTAGGGTTACAAGACGGAATTTAACCCGTACTCACCCTCAGATAGTGACTGCGGATTCCTGTCATTCAAATAAAGCACACAGACCTGAACACCCAAAGGTGATATCTTGTATTGTATTGATATAAATTGTCTGTCTTATAATGGATGGCCAAGCACTGATAAGCATTATTTAGGGTCACAATGCGGGATTTAACCAGTACAAATTCTAGGGTAGTGATTGCAGGATTCCCTCTTCACTCAAATAGAGCACACAGATCTGAACACCCAAAGGTGATAACTTATACTGTACTAATATAAATTGTCTGTCTTATAATGGATTGCCAAGAACAGATAAGCATTATCTACTGAAACTACATTTAGATAAAAGACAGATTAAAGAAGAAGAAGAAGAAGAGACTTACAGAGCCAGGGGCAAAGGAGAGGAGCAAAGAGACATCCTTGGATTCATGGGCTGACATGCGGTGGCGCATGTAAGGGTCACACCCCAAATAAAGATTCTTCACAAACACACCATTTGATCCTCTGGGAATATCAGAGCTCACAGATGTTGTTCTCAGCTCAAAATCACTCTCTTTTGGGTACCCTGTGACATAGTTCTTTAACACCACTTGCTTGTTGGGAAACATCCTAGGATTGCCCTCTTTCAACACCCTACCAGCCTGTCTGATCTGCTGTTCTTCAACTCTGTCTCTACCAATTCTATGCCTTCAAACTGGCTATGGGGGTGTTTGGTTTCAGTGGGTCTCAATCCCACACTCCTAAGAATTACTCTATATGTATAAGCTAAGATTGTTTTTTTTCTCTTTACTTTTCCACTAAACTAATCAAGATTCAAGGGAAGATTCAAGGGATATCTTTGGGCCTAATCTCCCCAGCAAAACGACACCAAGGTTAGGTGAGAGAGCTGTGCAGAACGGGATGTGGAACCTAGAATCATTTGAATACTTGAAATTTATGTCCTTTATGAGCCTTTGACAAGTTTATAGAGTCCAGGAATGGATGTACCAATCATTATATCATAGACCATGATTTATTTTGTTAGGTGTACTATTAAATATTTATTTTTAATTTACTTTGTAGTACGTAAAAATAAACTTCTAGTATATTAAAAATAAACATTCAATATATTAAAAATGAATATTTATCGGTAGTCATAGCATAATTTGTTGTGGATGTACTATTTGGACTTTGGAGTGGTAGGTTGGAATACCATAGACCAGGGCCTACCAGGTGGACCTTAGTTGTTAAGGGCAAATTATGTTATGTACCTGAGTGATAATTTTAGAACTCTATATTTACAATTTTAGATCTCAATATACAAAATTGCATTACTTAATATTCACAATTTTTAAGCTCTATATTCACAATTTTTGTATATTGTTATTGCACCCAGCCTACCTTAAAGTTCCCGGAGAAAAAAATATTATTTTTCATTATAAAACAAAAAATCAGCACTTGCAGCCTCCAGACTCAGAGAGAAAGAAGACATAAACAAGTTATTGCACTGAGTAAAATGGGCCATGGCTATGAACATGATCATTTGAATCTTTATAAACACAAGTTTTCCAGATTTACAGTAAGAAAATGGAAGAAGAAATGGATTTACATATAGTACACAAATACACATATACCACACCACCAACAACTAACTACTCTCAGTTTATGTTTTCAAAAAAAAAAAAAAAAAAAAAAAAAAAAAAAAAAAAAAAAAACTACTCTCAGTTTATTCTTTCTATCTATCTGTTTTCTCAAGTTCCCCGGTTAGTACTAATCCAGACTCGATATATTTGCTCCTCAACTAGCCCAAACCACGTAAGGTTGGTTTGTTTCCCTCGTGATGAATCAATCTCGTCTACTGGTGTTGAACATGTACATTCTGTGAAAGTTTCGGTGGCATGTAACTGTATCGGTTCTATTTCATTTGGACCTTGTCTATGCGAGCTTTCCGGACTGCCTGTTGAATATGTCTCTCGTGTTCCTTGAGCATTTCTTCCATGCTTCCCGCTCCAGGCACCAACGGCCCCGAGTAAAGAATTCTGTTTCTCGTCCCCTGATACACATATGGGATGGAGTCTAATTCAAGAAATATTGAAAAAGGACTTGTCTGTGCTAGTGTTCGTTCTCGTTTACAGTTTAGATATAGATAGTGTATGCCAAAGACCTTGTGGTCTAGTGGCACCCGGTTGCACCCTCACATGGGAAGGGGTGGGTTCGAGCCTCAGTGGAGGCGATATTGGCTCTTTGTGCTTCATTTGGTTGAGAAAGTAGTTATGAACGGATATTACATTGTAACAGAGTCTATAGTACTCAAAAAGATATAGATAGTGTATCATAGGAGAAGAGTGTTTAGGAGATTTACTTTAGAATCCCGGCTTGATCTCCTTCCGTCTCGTGACAATAATGATACGTGTGGAGCCATTTGAGAGGTCTGACCCGAGCCCCCCTGTGGTTTTTGGTTCCAGGTGTAATTAGAGGCCGCATTGGGATGGATGACCGAGATAGAATGAGAGATCCCGTTCCTATATTTCCTCGGTGGTTGCTCGATAGGGAAACCTTCTCCACCGTCCTCCCCATATCTGATACAGGTGCTTTTATTTGACTGCCTCTGCAATGTCCAAACATGTCAGCCATAGTAGCTGTTATAGTGTTATTGTATTTAAATTTTAAATGAAACAATGAAGCGGCAGAAATTTCACGCGAAATGTGAGAACATAGACCTGTCGTTCTTGACTAGCTAACTTCATAGGCGTTATCTTTGATCCTCGTGAAGTCTTCCTTAAAAACTCGCCCCCTTTCACACTACCGCATTTTTTACTGATATTAACACAAAAACGGGGATACATGAGGCAGCAGAAGGTAGAGAGGCACAGAGTTCATCGGGAAAAAAAAAAAAAAAAGGATTCTTTGGAGTTTCGACTATCATGTAATAATGTTTTGGAATGTATATGCATCATACTATCATGTATAACGTACTTTTAAAGTTGCGGGCTCATATATGCATGCATCACGATATAAATGTTATAAGGAACCACAGTCTCGATTGCAAAGGACAGGCAATAGTACAGTTCCCAAAATTATATCTACCGAAATAAAGATAAGAGCCACGCAAGGGCATACCTTCGTGCCTCGTCTTTGATCCTTGCGTCGAATTCCTTGCTGGGAGGATATTTGGGCAAAGTTGATGGATCACTAGGCAGGGGTTTTGTGGTGAAGAACTGAACAAAAAACATCGTAGTTATGAATAAGGTTTTGGGGTGCGGTTCCTCAGCAGCAATCAAGCCATAAAGTGTAAGAAGGGCGTGTAAAAACTAAAAAGCATGTTTTAAGACAAATAAGTTTTCCCAACTCAGACCACTTAATCTGATGTGATTTAGCTACCGAGAAATGCAGTTGTTTTTTGCGGGGGAGGAATCACAGAAATTCGAAAAACGAAAGAAATGATCCAAGCCGGAAAAATTACTTTACTATTGAGTGCAGAAGCAGCTGTACCACGCTTATCTGGTTCTACTGAAAGTAGGGTGTCAATGAGCGCCAAAGCAGAACGAGGAACGTCCTTGAACGTTTCAGTGATACGTCGCCTGTATGGTTTTTGCGGTCTAAAAGTAGTGGCATGAGGCAATCTCGAGTTTAGCCAGTACTCCTCCGAGGGCGAACCACAAAGCTTGAAAATTTTATGCATTTGCTCTACCTGCAGCGCATAACGGTCAATGTGGTTACCAATTCGTTTTACTATACAGATTCAAGCTCTCGAAGGAACCTATACCTCTGTTGTCCCGGGCATGATAGGCTTTCCCGCAAACAATTCTGCAATGATGCAACCGACGCTCCACATATCGATCGCCACTCCATATGCTGTCGCCCCGAGCAAAAGCTCCGGAGCCCTATACCACAGAGTTACTACTCGGCTAGTTAATGGCTGCTGCTTTTGGTCGGGCTGAAAATAATTGGCCAGACCGAAGTCTCCAATCTTCAGAACACCGTTATAGTCAACTAGAAGGTTTGCGCCCTTGATGTCCCGGTGAAGTACACCGCGACCATGGCAATGTTCTAGTCCCAAAAGCAATTGTTGCATATAACATTTGATCTGCCAGAGTATAAACAGCACGTGCAAGTCAAAATCTAAAGTAATGTCCCGTCACTTTTGATCTATGAATGTATCATGTTAAAACCTTGGAAAGGTGGCCAAGAACTATATTCGAGCTAAGATTAAATACTAGCGATAATAGTTTCTACAGCGTAAAAAGCGCCAAGAGCATACCTGTGGCTCGGTGAACTTAGATCCATGTGCTGTTGCAAGTCCACTAAGGTCGTGCTCCATGTAATCGAAAACTAGTGATAAGTGGCCAGATATCCTCGATATGGCCATAGCCTTGAGTTTTAGAACGTTCGGGTGATCCAGTCTACGCAGAATGCATATTTCCCTCGCCATGAAGCGAACACTCTCCGGGTCCACATTCACGAATTTTACTTTCTTCAAGGCAACGATTTCATCGTTTGTAATGTCTCTCGCCCTGAAGACAGTACTATATGTCCCTTGGCCAATCTGCATTAAGAGAGTCACTTTAAGAGATTAATTTTTTGCTTATATTAGCAGCTTCGAAGGGAGACTTGGCCTAGCAATCCCCCTAGTCACCTGGTGCTGGACTTGGCCCTTCAGGCCTCCGCCCAACACTTAAAGATTCCAAGGGTTGATATAACAATCGATATAAGTTGGTGATTACGATTAGACGAAGTCAACATCAACAAGAAGATAGTAGCTAGGCAGTCTAAAGAAGCAAGATGTAGAACTAACTTGTTCTATTTCCATATACGATTCTGAGCTTCGAGGGACCCACCCCTGAATCGCCTCTGCAGCAACCGAACTTAGCCAATACGGCCATCCCGCAGCAGATTGTTCACCCTTTGCAGCGTGGGGCACGCTCACAATCCCGGGCACTGAAGACAACAGCACTCCATTAACTCCAGAACCCTTCGTGGACCCCTTCCGGTGATGCAAACCACTTTGTGGTCCCGGCTTACGTTTCGGGAGCACACATCCTTCCGATGTACAAGCTACTGCTCTAACCACCTCCCCACCCGAGGGACCAGCTGCCTCTACTGAAGACCTATTCGACTCTCCCCTCCTCCCTCCCTCATCGTCAATGGCATCATCTTTCGTTGCTGATCGCTTGGCACAAACGCAGCCCATCCTCTTATGAAACAATTTCTCTCGTCAATAACAGACGAGCATCAAATGCACCTAACCAACTTCTACAAGCCGAAATTCTTCAAAATCGCTTTCTGCATGTGCAAGATCTCAAAGCAGTGATACCAACACAAAGGTTCATTATACTTCATATTTACTAAACCTCAAAATTTCTCGATCTTCCTAATTCTCTTCCACATTAAAAGAACACAGCAATCTTCTTGACAAATCAATAAACTAGAGACACAGCCTCCCTCAAATGCAACCCTTAACTAGAATTCTCAAAAGGACTTAAAATCCTAATCCATTTCCATAAGAACATCCAAAGAACAATAAATAACAAACAGATTCTCTCAGAAATCAGATTTGTATCCAAGATTAGACCACCATGAATGAATTTTCTAACATTCAACATCAAAGGAAATCAACAATGAGTATATGATTCATCACATTACTATTCTGCATATCTATCTCTAATCTATACACAAATCCCTAGTAAAAGGATGAAACACAAATCCATTTTCAAAAATTCCAAAAATGATAGGCCACAAAAAGATAAAAATTTTCAAAAACCCAGATCTTGATCAAGGATTACATCATATAATAACCCAAAATTCCAGCACATATACCCAGAAACAATTGTATATTGTATATATGTATACTTATCCTATGCTTATTTTTTTTCTGGACTGATGCAAGAGCACTGTCAAGGTGGTGATAATGTGGGATGAATCCCAAATTTCCAGGTTTCCTAGTGGTTCTCTTTTTGTTTTAGGTTTTCAAATTTTGAAAATTTAATTATCTTTTATTACCAAGCAAATATAGGTTTTTTTTTTCTTTTTAATTTCCTGACAATAAATTGAAACATAGACAAATAAGGGAATAATTGCAGCCGGAAATTCTGCTTAATCAGGATTATTAATCATCATCCATATATACCACAACACAAAAGAATTATGGATAGAAATAAATAAATAACAAGGAAAGGAACTAGAGAGAGAGGGAGAAAAAGGATTGGATTCACCTAAAATTGTGCACTGCCATATATCTTCAGATTCTCAAGGCTTATATATATATATATATAAGTATTCAAATTTCTGCAGGCTTCTCAGCTCCATTTTCTTTTTGGTTCTTGAGAGAGGAGGAGTGGCAGCAAGACAGTCAGCAGCTGGGCAGAAGCATGTGTATATAGATGGGGTCCACTTTTCTCCTTTGTGCAACCTGGAGGACACGTAGACACATATACAATTGGGCAAATTATTCTGTAGACTTTGGTCCACTTTGCAGGTGGATCCGAGTTCAAAATACATAATTTACATATTGAATGTTTATAATTTATATACTAAATGTTCATAATTTACATACTAAATGCTCACAATTCAAATTATGAACGTTCAATATGTAAACCAATACGGATTCACTTTACATATAATTATAGTTAACCTTCTAATTTTGCAATTACACTTTTTTTTTGGGTGCTTCATAAGGCCCAATAAGACTTATGATTGCATTCTAATTCCGAGAAATGTTACTCTAGTAGTATTGAACGAAAGAAGAATCCTTATTTTCTCCTAAGATTGATTCATTATGTGACTCAGATTGGCAAGGGCATAAGCACATTTGTTTCCCTCTCTTGTCACATGTCACATGTGAGATCTTTGTTATTACTTTATTGAGCGACTTATAGTCAAGGACAGTTGTTGATTCTTATCTTGAATTATCTTCCCCTCAAAGGCTACACAACTACTTCATATTCAATTTCATCCTCCGCATTCAAAAATTCCATTTCTTTATACAAGTTCGAGACCTTTCTTAAGCCCTCATTTAACCAACAAAGCCTCTGTTTCCTCAGCATAGCAAGTAGCACATCTAGTGATCTAACCATATCATCGAGTGTTGACCTAATGTCATTGAATATCCCTAAAAATTCTTAATTGTATGATTACATTAACTGTTTGCTTACTCACGGTCGTAAATTGTTGAATTGTATTTTAATTTTTCTCATTTTTAATAAATATATTAAATTTAGTTTTTTTTTCTCAAAAAAAATAAAATAATAAACACTAACTTCAATTATGGCCGACAAAATGGCCAAGTTGAAGCAATATCCAATTAGGAATTAGGCTCGGGTGACATTTAAGTTGACATTTAATTCAAAGGCATGGAGCCATCAGTCTTGGACCACCTCAAATATCATACCATCCGTACACACACACAAGGAAACTGATCTTAATATCAGCAGGTCAACATGGGATAAAGTTTTATTTTTATATAATAGCCCCAAAACATACAGAAAAAGTAAACAAATATATTAAGTAAAGAAAATTATTGAGGTATTTGAGGCATTTTTCGCTCTTTAAACGTCTGCTAGCCCATAGTGTTGAACTTGGCCATTCATGCATATGCTTAACAATTTTTTAATTAATCATCTTGTACTAGATTTGGTCCTTTACCAACCTCTGTCTAATAAGAGGTTAACAACATATTTATATAGAGTTAAATTTGTGTACATGAGATAGCAACAAACTTTCATAACTTAACTTGCATTTGAGTAATCATGAGTTTGGTATCTCTTGAGATAAAATTCATCCACTTTCTTTCGTTGATTGTATAACTCTACTCTCCTGAACCTTAATGGGGTATTTGATATGATTAAATTGTAATTTCATTTCTACTATTTTACCGTTATTATTATTATTAGTATAGAAGAGTATTTTAGTCTTTATCCGCGTCTTTCCTTACAACTCTTAATATTCTATTCATTTTTATCAAATAATGTAATTTAAATTCTCACTCTATTATTTTTTCGTTTAATTTTCTCATTTTAACCAAACGTCATGTAATATCTTCTTCCAAAGTTAAATCCCAATCCCAATAGGCTCACGCCCCGACCCGACAAAATCGTTTGACATGGCAAAAAAAGATAAAAAAATCTTTATTTGCTTACATAAAATCTGGAAAGTGTCAAAATAGGAATAGGGTTTGAAGTGTCCAATTGTGGGAACTACATTGAATGTGCGCACCGACCAATGACGTCACGTTGATTTTAACCCCACCGTCATTTGACCCCCTCAAACACCTCCTTTTTCCGTCTATTTATAACTGCACGTCGGTACCACCTCCATAAACTAATTCGGATACAATTTAAATTGTAAGATTGTATTGTTCATTCATTTACTAATTATCCATAATTGTTGAGTTAAAAAAAAAACTAAAATTTCAATATTATAGAAGAAAATTGTATTTAAAAAAAAAAAACTAAATTTTCATTTTAAAAGATTCAACACCAGTAAATCAATGTTTGTCATGTCAAAATTTACCCTTTGTCAAATATTTTTGAAAAATAATTTCTAAAAAAATCACTCATTTTTAAAAATATTTTAATTTTTCAATGTTTGGATGAAAGTTATAAAATTATTTGTTTATGTTTGGGTGAAAGTTAAGAGATTACATTTTTTTTGTTTGGTTCATTTTCTAGAAAATTAATATACAATTTGTTATAAAATAACAATAATAAGTGGTAATAATAATTCATAAACTATTTTGAAGAGAGATGAGAAAGAGGATAGAGACACAAAAATAAAGAATTTCTCCCAACAAAAAAATTAAAAAGACATCTTCGTCAAATTTGACATTTTTTAATTATTCAAAATAAACATTTTCCTTTAACTCTATTTTATTTGAATATTCAAACATGAAAATTTAGAAAATGACTTTTAAAAGTCATTTTTCAAGTTTCCAAACGAACCCTAAGCGGTATACAATGAGTAAATTTCAATCATGTTTAATAGCTCGAAATCACATATGAGAGGCAGCCTATTGCATTAAGTAAACAATGTGTAATCGAATCTACCGAGATAATATTAACAAGAATATAATCAAACAAGTAACTGATACGAGAATCATGATTTACTCAGTTGTGACTCTTCCACCTTTTTTTTTTGGTCCCTTTGACATTATTTGAATTATACAATTTGTTTATTCCTCTCTCATTTGAATTATATAAAGGCTTTGTTTACCCCTTGACGCTTTCTACCACTCAGGCTCTTAGTTAAACTATTCGCACTCTTGAAAGGGATGCAAGTTTAAGTCTAACACGACATAGTCACATCAGACCAATTAGAACATATATTACCTTGTAAAGAATTATTAGTGCTTCAAATAAATAAATATATATATATATATATATATATATATATATATATATATATATATATATATATATATATATATATGCATATGTGTGTGTGTATGTGCGCGCACACTTAGATTAAGTTGAAAATTTGATTAAAGTTACATTTAACAGTTTTTAAACAATAAAAAATTATTCATTCCGTCTCATTTTATTTGTCTGTTTTGGTTGACGAGACTTGACTGAAGTTATTTTTAATTCAAATTTTTATAATACTAAGTTTAGTTTTAGTATACAAAATTTATATGTTTAGAAAAAAAAAAAAGAGCAAATATTAAAGAAAATAAACAAAGAAAATGAATTAATTTGAAAAATAAATAGTAAGTATAATACAGATAAAATGGAATAAGATGAAATATTTTATATTTCTACAGTGTGTTTTGCTTTGAAAATTTAATAAAACACGTGCACTAAAATAGTAAAATTGACCAACTGGTGTCAACACGTTTTTTTTATGACCTGGCTCTCAATCTCTATATATAATAATTAAAATAAACAAATTATAAAAACTTATTTATATTTATTAATTACTTTACTTGATTGATCTCATCACTTCAATAAATAATTAAGTAGAGTTATAGTAAATATTTATAAATAAATAAATAAAGAAAGAAAAAAGTAAAACACATAAAAAGATAAAAATTAAGTGATAGTGTAATATAATTTCTGCTATGTTATATACTCTATTTTCTTTATATTATATTAATAAAGTAATAATATTATTTTATCGTATATGAAATGCCTTGACCTTTTGAAAGACTTCGATGTATACTTTTTACTCTGGTGTTCCTATACTTAACAAAAAGAAAGAAATAAATAATGGTTTATATATATATATATATATATATATATATATATATATATATATATATATATATATATATATATATATATATATATATATTAATGGTTTAGATAAGTACCAACGATTCTAGTATTATATACATGATTTATAATATGTATGGTTGTTTTCAAAAAAAAAAAAAATATGTATGGTTATTGCATCAAATGCTTTAGAAACATTATCCAGCACAATTCAAATAAGAGTTTTTCTTCACTTCAGATCAACAAATTATTGTACATATGTTGTATTTAGTCATTGATATGATTATCAAATTTTTTTACATTTATTGCACACGACTATCAAATTTTTGCTACATCCATGTTGATACTTTTCGACAATTCTAGCCAATTCATAGATTATACCAAATACAAAACACATAATTGCATGGAATACATAAGACATCAGCGTCAATTTTTTGATGATCTAGGTTTTCAACTTCGTCGGACTATATTTTGAACCTCATGAACCTAGTTATTTTTAGGTCCATGAGAAAGCAAATCGACGTGCGCAACGTTGAGGCACACATCAAACTATTTACGCTTCTGTGCACAATGACCCCAACCCTAATCATAGTCTAACTTGAAGAGTTCAATTCCAAATCGTATTCTGAAATTCGAACTTCCATCGTACTATTAAAAGCGACAATAAAGTACAAGGATTAATGAAAAGCTGAAAACTACTTACTACTACAAGGTTGTTTGGGGTAATGTCAAATATCTCTAAAGTGAAACAAGAGCCACAAATTAATGTCAATGAATTGCAAGTTGCATATTTGGCCTTTGCCCCCTGAAATGGATTGAAAACTACTAGTGCTAGGGTTGTCTTCTTTGACTGTCAAAAGTCTTCATGTGATGACATACTAAATGACGTCACAAACTGGCATCCAGAGCCCACCACCTTGAACATGACAAATCAGAAACAGTCTTTGTCTTTCTTGGCCATGCTCTCATGTTGTCAAAGGTCAAACCTTAATTTATTTTATCCATTTTTCTCCCATCGCCACATTTTTCTTGCAACTAGACCTATTTGACTTTCTCAATCTTCAACCTATAAATAGCCATAAATCCAGTTAGACTTTACTTCAGCCACTCCATCTTCATTCTTCTTTCCATTCAGCTTTTTCCGGCACTTTTAGGTTTTCTTTTCGTTTTGTACGGACGAGAAAATTGGTAATCACTATTTGAAGGTGTGGACGGAGTAAATTCAGTTTCGTGATCAGAAACAACAAACGACAAGGAGATAAAGTGGCTTGGCTGTTTATAGCTGATCGGCGAAGTCAACCACAGGAAGATAAATCAACAGTCTAGTTGTCTATAGCAGATTGACTTAAATTAATAAGGTCAATAGAGAGCTTTTTCAGAAGTCAAACTTGTAATATTATAATTATTAAGTCAACATAGTTTGACCAATTTGATTGGGATTACGTGGCGGAAATGAGCCGCGCGGGAGGGGAGGAGTCACAGAGGAGATACAGAGGCGTTCGCCGCCGGAAATGGGGGAAATGGGTGTCGGAGATAAGGGTTCCGGGCACCCAGGACCGCCTTTGGCTGGGAACCTACGCCACGCCGGAGGCGGCCGCGGTGGCGCACGATATCGCGTCGGTTTGCCTGAGAGAAACGGCGTCGTTGGACAAGCTGAATTTTCCGGCGCTGATGCCGCCGGCCGGCGCCGGACGGGGGATGTCGCCGCGGTCGGTGCAAAAGGTGGCCTCCGACGCCGGCATGGCCGTGGACGCGCATCAACGCCTCCTGCTGCAACCGCCGCAGGCGGTGGAGTTTAGTGGCGGAGGGGAGAATAGATGGGGCGGTGGCGAGGCGGCGGAAGAGGTTTTCCGGTGGGCGGAGACGCCGTGTTGTTCATCGGGAGAAGGAAGCGGAATTAGTGAAGAAGCTCAAGCTTTGAGTATTTCAGTTGATGATTATTTAGTTTAGAAGTTAATTATATTACAAGTTAAAATAATTTTAATTTCTTATATATTACAAGCTTTTATGTACTCATATAGGAAGGAAATTCGCGGTCGATTTATGTATGCATGTAAGTCGCATGTTTAATCCCCAATTCCTTCTTATATGTATTGAAGATTTACATGTATGAAAAAAAAAAAAAAAACAATTACACATATTATTCTTAAGTTATAGAGTAAATGTGAAATTTGGCGTATTAGTAGTGTATACGTTTTGTCTCTAAAGTCTAAATTATTATTGACATTGTACTTTTCGTCCCTAAGTTAGAAATATAATTTTCTTTCAATTGCAGTTGCAGACGGATGAAAGGGCCTCTATTTCGCATAATTGCAGTTTTAAATTCAACACAAGTGCAGTATCAGTCATGACCACGGTCCACAGTATAATTTGCGGAATGGGCCTACTAATGTAAGACATCCGTATTGGGCCTATTAATCCAAAACAACCTTAACGGGCCGATTATCCAAAACAACCTTAAACCCTCCAAAACGACCAAAACCCTCTCCATTTTCACTGTCATCTTAGTTCTTACTTCTCTCTTCACTCCTCCCTCTCTCTCTCTGGGCTTAAACAATGCTCTCTCGCTTCATCTCCAGATCATCACATCTCCGATTACTCACCCAAATCTCATCCAAGACCCGTTTCCCCGACCCGAAAACCCGCCTTCCCCACTCCCCAATCTCTCCACCCTTCCCCGTTTCCCTCCCCAGGACCTTCCAATTCCAATTCTTCTCCACAAATAACAATGGCGAATCTCCGCCCTCCGATTTCTGGAAGCTCTCCTCAGAGACGCAATCCGTGTTCTCGGAGGAAATTGAGGGATCCGAAACAACGCCGCCGGATAACACCCCTTCGTTGAGGGATTGGGAGGGGGAGGGCGACGCGCCGCCGGAGAAGGCGAGTGAGACGGCGGCGCGTGGGGACCATGAGTGGCCGACGGCGACGGGGTACGAGGCGTGGGGCTCATTGGCGGATGAGGGCGGGGAGAGAGTGTTCGATATAGGGGAAGAAGAACAGCGAGAGATTGTGAGTTTTAACGCGGAGGAGGAGGAGAGGTTGAGGAGAGAGAAGATGGAGGAGGAAAAGAGACTTGAGTTGGAAGAGAAAGCCCTCACTCCTATTCTCAAAGGTAATTAATTTAGCTTCTTTCTCATTTTAATTCACTGAAAAACTGCAGTATTCAAGAACAGAAGTTTTTGATGTGCAGTAAGTTATGTCATTTTGCATTTTTTTTTCCCCATAAAGAGTGCTATATAGATATGATTGTTATTAAAGAATCCAATTTGTTAAGATGGTAAGAGTTGCAAATTTTAGATGCTTAAATGCTAAGCAAATAACAATTTTGTTATCTGGAGTATTAGCAAAATGACAATTTTGGGCCAAAATTCATTGCTTGTCACCCTTCGTTTAAACATGCCAAAATCTAAATATTTTAAAGGTATTTTCGCCCTTTTCAACTTTAGATCCCAATTTGAGCATGAATAAAGAGATTTAAGTCATCATTCACAATTCAACTCCTCATCCTACCTTAATTTGAGGAGGAGACTTCGAATATCTTAGGGTTTAAATTCTGCTATTCATGCTCAAATTGGAATCTTAATTTGAAAAGGACGAAAATACCCTTAATAATTTCATATTTTGGAATGTCTTAAATGAAAGGGTGACCGGCGTTATGAATTTTGGCACTCCAACAATAGTTGTGGATGAAAATTGGTACTAAAACAATAACCGTGGATGAAGATTGGTAAAAATTGGTAAGAATTAAACATGTGTACCAAAAATGTCATTTCATTAATACTCGTGGGACCAAAATTGGTATTTGCTCCTTAAATGCTTGATATTGCAAGAATCACATTTGGTATTCTGTAGTTGTTTGCTGAAGCTGAAAAAGTAGTGGTCTGGCTAGGGTATCCATAAAGGTTGTGGGAAATGCCATACTTTTCGAGCTAAATGACAGTTTAGAGGTGATTTATACATTTTGCTCGTAGTTTATTCGGTCGGTGATACTTTTCGGGTTGGGAACTTCGCTTTATATATTGAATGCAGTAGCCAATCCTACGTCTATTCTGCTTAAACATACTGATGTACAGCGATATTTCTTGAATATGATATACTGTTTGAAGAAGGTGCCCTTTACCCGCAACAAGTAGAGGAGGATTTATTCAATATTTCAATCGCATAGTTTGTGCTCCTAGGGCCTCTGACCCTGTTTGTTAAATGTATGTTAATTGATAGTTGTTAGCTGCTTGGGTTAGAACTTAGAAGGTATAACTAGTTTATAACATTAACTGATTGTAGAAAGGTATTTGATAAATTAGCTGTTAGCTGTTTGGTTAATCAGCGTTGAAGCTCGGTATATAGTTTTTTCTTTCGCATAACAAGAGCGCCATGTGTATTTGCTTGCAGGTCCAAACCGTGCATTTGGTGATCTTATTGCAGCATCTGGAATCACTGACGATATGCTAGATAGTTTGATGGCTTTGAAAGACTTTGAAGGCATCAAAGGGTTGCCCCCTCTACACGAAATAGAAGATATGCGTTACGAAAGAAGTACGATGAAATCCAGTAGAGCGGAAATAGAACGACAGAAACAGGAGGAAATTGCTAAGGCACGAGTACGACAAGTAGATGAAAAGGGAAGGGCTTATGGCACGGGAAGGAGGAAATGCAGTATTGCCCGAGTCTGGATTGAACCTGGCGATGGGAAATTTGTAGTAAATGACAAAGAGTTTGACGTTTATTTTCCAATGCTTGACCATCGGGCCAACCTTCTTCGACCTTTCTCTGAAACTAAGACTCTCGGTATGTGGGACGTCAAGTGCACTGTAAAAGGAGGCGGTGTATCAGGTGAGTAGCCTATGCGCACTTGTTTGATATGTTTCGGTAAATTATGAGTAATAATTAATCATTTTATGTTGCCATAGTGCCTTTAAAATTCGAATTCTTAGTATGCTTCCTTTTTCCAAATTTTGTTTGTCAAATCTTCGAGTAGAGATTAATTATGAAATGGTACTTAGCTCTATGCTCACCAAATCGCTTTATACTGTTTTTTATCCTGTTAAAACATCCTGTTTGAATAGGCGTTTTGTATTTAGAGAGTGTTTAATTGTAGTGTCTAAAAATGATTATTACCTAACATTGAACAAATCAATCACCTAAAATGAGGAAGCATTTACTGCCCCGAGTTTGGAAGTTTCTTTTGTTCTTTATGAACTCTTCTGGTCTCGATTTTCTTTTAGCTAAAATGCCTATGAAGAGGGCATATCTTTTTGCCTACGTTCTTTTTGTTAGATCATCTAATGTTTTATTTCGAGTTTGCCATTTCTATTAAACTTTCCGTGAGTTGAAAAATGAAGTACTTGTGAAACAGGTCAAGTTGGTGCGATCCAATTGGGCGTCAGCAGGGCTTTGCAAAACTGGGATCCAGAGTTGCGCCCTCCACTCCGGGAAGGTAATAAACACTCTTCATTTACCTCGTTAGTTTGAGCTATGCAAGTACTAAGTATATCAGTGTGTTTATATTTACTTCACAATCAATATAGACCCGTATGATTAAGTACAATGCAAAACAATAGTTACACATGCATTAGTTTGTTTAGATTAACGTTTAAAGGGGCGTCTTTTAATCATTTTCCCAGGTGGTTTCTTGACAAGAGACTCGAGAGTTGTTGAAAGGAAAAAGCCTGGTAGAGCGAAAGCGAGAAAGAGCTTCCAATGGGTTAAACGTTAAGCTTTATGGTCTGTTGTTTCAATATTGTATGGACATTTCGGCATTAGTTCCTCATAAAGAAATCGCTTTTGGATTCAGCAGTCAGTTTTCTTGTAGTGTTTTTCGAGTGTTTCAATCTCCCTCATGGCATTGATACACTGATTTTTTTTCTTTAAATTGAAGACAGTTAGCCAATTTATATGTGGCCTCTGCATAGGTTGTCTTAAAAATTTTGTAATGTGTTAGATAGACAACGAATGATTTACAATAACACAACTCCAGAGTTAAGGCTGTCTGCCTTTACCATTATTTACTACTGTCTTCTGTAAGCCATCTTGGGGGAGGAAACTAACAAAAGACAATATTAGTAAATCAATAAATTGTATACAAACAAAATTTCCAAATTATTATCCAAAAACTGTCAAAAGACAACAAACTATTGAGCTAACACTAGGGTTTTATAATGGTACTACGTAAAGATGTAGTAAAAGTGACCAGTCAAGATATATCTTAAAGCCTACTGAAGTTGTTTTCATATACTGCTACCATTAGTCCATTAGTGCATTTAATACTACAATGAGAAAGCATGGAAATAAACATTATACTCAGTATATAAATGTAGGCTCCGACCCGACAGACACATAATCGCTAAAAGCACAGGGAAAAATGACAATTTGCAAAAACTTGATATCAAACTAAACAAAACATAATTTTAAGGCATTTCTGAGATTCTGATTCATCAAACTCCAGTATTAACTCAAAACATGAGCATTAAAAATCTCTAAACATTTGTCCACAATCCTTAATTAACAAAACAACAAAACTGCGAAACACAATGTTGGCGTAACATGGGAAGGAGCAGTTTGGCTTGAGAAACTCTCAACGGTTAGCCTTAGCAACACGCTCGATCTCATCCTTCTTCTTGATTGCATAACTGCAAGTACAAAACCAGAAAAAAGATTGTCATATAGTGCAGGAAAAACAACCGTTTATAGAGTAGTGGAAATATAATAGCTAGAAACAATCTACAGGTGAATCTACCTGTTAGAGGATCCCTTGGCGGCATTAATGAGTTCATCAGCAAGGCATTCTGCTATGGTCTTTATGTTCCTGAAAGCACTTTGGCGGGCACCTGATGTCAATAGGTAGATAGCCTGGTTGACTCGACGGAGTGGAGAAATATCAACAGCTTGACGTCTCACAACACCAGCTGACCCAATACGGGTAGCATCTTCTCTTGGTCCACTGCATTTAAATAGCAATGTGTCACAGAAATGAACAATAAAAATGAAAGCACTAACATCAATGCTGAAAGAATGAATTGGAAAACTAAAAAATACTATTGATTGACACACTAGACTTGAAGGACAATGATAGACACGCATTTGATAAGCAAATTACCAAAATCTTGAACCCTAATTACTTTCAGGTATATAAGGAATTAGGGAGTTACTAAACCACTTAGAAGACAGAACACATGGCAATCTTAAATTTTCTTGCATCACAACGGAACAAAACAATTTATTATACTACAACAAGAAAGGACTATAGTATCCAATAACCTGTTGATGACAGCATCCACAATCACTTGGATTGGGTTTTGGTCAGTCAGCAAATGGATGATTTCCATGGCATGCTTGACAATGCGGACAGCCATAAGCTTTTTACCATTGTTCCTTCCATGCATCATCAATGAGTTAACCAACCTCTCCACAATTGGGCACTGGGCCTTCCTGAACCTCTTCATTTGATACCTACCAGCAGTGTGGGGAGTGTAGGTAGGATGCTTCCCTGCTGTAGCAGTAATGTAATCTTCAACAGAAAGGTCATTAACCTGCACACAACAAACACAAAACAAAGCCCAAAAAAAAAGAGACATCAATCAGCTATAAATCACAGGCTGAATTTTAATATAATGTATAGATACAAGCACAGCCACACAAAAAAAGTCATCAATCAGCTATAAATCCCAGGCATTGAATTCTAACATAATGTATAGTTACAATCTTTCAAACTTAAATGTAGCAACTTGTTCGAGGCCTGATCAAAATGAATTTTATATGATTTGAGAGGCACGGAGAATAGCAAAAATTTATTTCGCCAACCTTCAATGCAAGTAGCGCCATTTATACTAGTTCAACGCCCTTGCTCTGCTAATTGGCTTATTCATAACCGATTTCAATTTACTCTTTTAATTAATTCGTAAATCTATGGTATCAACTCCACATTCCAAGTTCTAACTTAATATCCAATAGTTTTCCAGTTCAAAACCGTAAATCAAACTCAGTTTAGTCACGAACAGATACACTTCATGATAGAGCTAAGCAAGCAAACTAGAACAGAAACCGTAAATCCAATACAGTTCAATCACAAACAGATAAACTACAGGACAGAGTTAAACAAGCAAACTAGAGAACTCGTAAATCCAGTTCAGTTTAATCACAAACAACAGATAAACTACAGGAGATAGTTAAACAAGCAAACTAGAACAGAAACGGTAAATCAAGTTCAGTTCAATCACAAACAACAGATGCAATACAGGACAGAGCTAAACAAGCAAAACTAGCAAAATTTACGGCGATGAAAAGGGGGAGTTCAGAGAACGTGCCTGCACATCATCGTAGCTCCAGCGATTGAAGAGCAAGATATCGCTGCGAGCCTTTTCTTCCTGAGGAATATGGCTGGCCGGAGCCACCGCTACTGCTTCCGCTTCCATCTTCGGGGTTCTGCCGCTACTACAGCCGCGATCTCTCTCTTCTGGGCGGAGGGGAGTTTGTAGAAGAAGCCGCGAAGCTGTCGGAGTGATTAAATAATAAGGGATGAGAAACCCTAGGGTTTGAGGGGTTTTTTGTCGTGTGAATTTCCACTAATAGCCTCTGGGATTTCTTAAATTACTAACGTACCTTGCTTGGTTATGGACTTATGGGCTGCTGGATCATGAAGAAAGGCCCGTAAAGTTCGGCCCATACATCTATATACTCCGGCCTGCTGGATCACAAACGTGTAAAAAGGCCCGTAATTGACCATGTCTTTAATAAAAATAATAATAATAATAATAATAATTATAGTAATAATAATAATAAAACCTTATTAGATAGATAGTTCATATTTATCCACGTTCTTTTAAAGATAATGGTTTAATATGAACCATAATATATATGTTGAGGGTGATGCATCGTAGGTTGTGAAGATGTGCATTAGTTTACTTACTACAGTGCATTGTATGACGTTTGATGTGCGTTAGTTGTAAGACGTCGGTTGTGTATTAAATGGTCATTTTTGTGGAGTTTAGCGTTTTATGGTTTATGGATTTAGGGTTTAGAGGTTTAAGGTGTGTGCTTAAAAATGGTGTATATCTGTGTGCACTCCCTACAGTGTGCATTATGTGTGACAGTGTTGTAACTGTTGCGCACTAGTTTGAGAGTTCAAGTAGTATTTTCAATTAAGTCATGACAGTTTGGCAAGTTCTAGGCATGGGCCACTTTGACAACTCTAGTTAGAATAAAGCAAAATTTTGTAACTTCAACATTTAATATAGTAAATATATCTTATTACAACAATGTGTCATTTTTGGGGTGAAGAAGAAAACTCATAGTCACTATTCGATGGAATGTACAAGGTAAACTTCATTCTTATATAGTAGCTCACAAATCACAGAATAAATAAATTGCATTAAGAAACAATGTGCAATTGACTCAGCTCATAAAGTATTGATAAAAATCAAATATGTGACATAATTATATATAATTGGTCCACCAATCAGCCATTTCTATCAACAATACAACACCAATGTTACCAAGAACAAAACCAATGAATTTACGTGATATGTGAACATGAATCTCTAGTTTTACTCAGTCATTATAGACCACACGTGGTAGTGGGTAGGAATCTGGCTGTTAGGCATTTTCATTTATTAGCAAGGTGAAATACGAGCCTCACCAAACATAATAGGAATTTACTATTCAAACACTTTTTTTTTTACACACAAATTTGCATATCTTAATACTCCGATCCGTATTGTTTTACAAACTTTTATATTTATTAACTACTCATAAATTTTAAAATACATCATGAATTAATAAAACAAAACATTGCAAGAACCATCTTAAGCATAAAGTATAAAATTGATAGTAATATTACTCATCATAATTGTTACCAGACCGTCAAATTTGTACAGATTAATTTACCGAAGGTATACACTAGATAAATTATAGTCACTATCTGAGAATATAAAATAGATAAATTATACATGCGAGGTAAATCATACTAGAAATATCATATGTGACGAGTTTAACAGAGAAATTGTTAGCAATAATCGAACTTGTACCAGGTACGATAATTATGTTACAGCCTGTGAAAAAATTGTTGCCTTTTTAGGTAAATGTTGACATATTTGTAAGTTTTTTACGTAATTATTTATTTGCGATAATTTCACATCAACAAGTAATAGTAAACAATGATTTTGACAATTTTTTTAAAACAGTGATTTTGAATGAAAATAGTAAAAATACAATTTCTGTAAAATCGGTGATGGGAGTGTGGGGGCATACGTATGACTTATTTGAGTCCTACTAAGATCCAGCTGTAATAAAACCATCCACTTTTAAGTTTTAATAATAAGATTTTAATTTAATGTAATAATAATAATCTATACTAATAATAATAATAATAATAATAATAATAATAATATTATTATTATTATTATTATTAATTACTATTATTATTATGCAATTTATATGGATTATTTTAAATTGTTGACGGGGAAGAATATGAAATTCTTTACACATGTGAAATTCTTTAAAGACGAACATATTGATTTAATTAATTTTATTTTTAATTAACAAATAAACAAACAAATAAATAATGCTAAATATGAATTATTAACTTTTTTCCATTTGTTTAATACTACGTAATACTTTTATATAGTTTCTAAATATTAAATTAAATATTATAAAAAAATAAATTCATAAAAGATCAGACTACTTGAGTTTAGTATCGTTAATCGAGTAGAATATAAAAAATGTGACAGGATGAGTAATTGAGTAATTATTTACGTTGTACATGGAATTTAAGTTATTTGACTTTAACTTATAAAGATTTAAATTGTTATTAAGAATATATATTTATCATTTTATATTCATTATCAATACATTTATAAATTTTATCAACATTGTGATTTCTCCCATTCAATTACCATATGAATTCACCAACAATGTCAATAACAATCTTTGTATAGGGGCTACAATAAGATTTTTAATTTTATTATTTTTCGTCTTAATTTTGTAATTTATTTGGCCTTGGAGTATCGGTAATGCAACCGATTAATGGTTAATATGGCATTTGGCTCTGTCTACTGAGCTACTAAGTCACTGTGATTTACATTCTTCCAAATGTTATGTCGGAAAATTAAAAAGTTAGTGTCAAAGTTTCTTTTTATAAAATCTTTTGTTAAGTAGGTTAAAATTGTAAAAAAAAAAAAAAAAATGTAAAAATTATAGATTCTCTCAAACATGAGAAGTGAGAACAAAAAACTACAAAAATCATTCTAAAAAATCGTTCGATAATATGAAAGTTCCAAACAATCAAACGTATGGCCGACCAAATACAACCTCAACTAACATTCAACTAACAAGTTGTCTCTCGCCCTTTAATTAGAACAAAGCATGCATGTTTATTGTCTCACCATTATAATTATTATTACTACATTAATTAATGCTACTCCCTAACACTAATTCAAAGTCAAAAAATTAGTTGCCTCACACTGTCCTAATAATCAATGTTGCAACATATAGTAGAGCCACATAAATAATCATAATAGAAGAAATTTTATAACACTAGAAAAAAAAATTAGCATAGGTTAATGTTCATTAAAAAAAACAAGAAAAAGTCATTCAATATATTAATTGTTTATTATTTTAAAACCACTGGGATAAAGGTCAAATAGACTAGTGAATTTAATTGAAAACAACATTTGAGTTGTTAAATTCAGAAAAGTTCAAAATTAATAACTCACGAATTTGATAAAATTAATAACGCAATTAAGTCCATTGAATATTATTTTCCATATTGTGTTGTTTATAGTTTATTAATTGGTAGATTAAAAACCATCAATATATTTAATCCTTATTGTAAGCATATTGTAAGAGTAAGATCTCACCCACACATATATAGTAGTTTATAAAATAATATTTTTTCCATATTGTAAAAAAATAATTTATTGATGAATGGAGTTTTAGTTTATGAAATAGGTCTAATAAATAGTTTTCGTACAATAATATTGTAAAACATTTTAATTACTTTGTGGTTTATATTTTTTTGGGTGAAATCGATGATAGAATAAAATAGTATACCAATGTAGGCGGTTTGACCCTCCAAATATTCCAAAGCAACTAGGTACGACGTCGGTAGCAAAACCACGTGTTTAATTGTGATTTTGTTTAACCAAACAATTTACATTGGTTAATTAATTTATATTTTAAGAAAAACACTTCATTTAGTCTTCCGTTGAACAAATTTTGACAAACAGCTAGCTACTTTTCATTGTCAAATTTAGAATTTTCAGTTCGAAAAAATAGGCATGACATTTTAATTAATTATTTTGCAATACGAATATTAATGGAGTCTACGTTCAGTTTTTGATAGGGTCAAAGTGGATTCGAGTTCTCAAAGTGAGACAAAGTAATCAATATATTGAAGTGGATAATGAGTGAATGAGAAATTGATTCGTTCTCAAAGTATACATATTTGAGTTGAAAATTAAATAATGGTGGGAATGCTTGAAGAAACTTTTGTCTAACAGTGAAGTGTTTAAATGAAAACCCTCATAACCCTCTCGTAACCCTCTTAACCCTCAGCTCGTAACTCTCAATGCGCTCATAGCCCTCGTAACCATTATAACACTAGCTCATAACCCTTGTAACCATCATAATATAATCCATTGGTATCAGTGGTACGGTGTTAAAATATTATGAGGGTAATAAAAGTTATGAGTTAGACACATTTGAATTGGAAAATTATTTTATAAATGTTTTAAATTTTTTTATCTATATATCATTGGAAAGAGAAGTGAATTTATATATATATATATATATATATATATATATATATATAATACTATTTTAAAAAGGGTTTGAATTGTATAACTTAGAGACACTCTGGCTGTTTTCATAACAATCCAATATATCCAACTTTCTTTATTAGAAATTGGAGCCCACAAAATAACTTACCAAAACACCTCACCCTTGGGCATGTTCTTTTAGAAGAATTCTGCGTATAAACCATGATTACGTGGCGTTTAATAATGTTTTTTATTTTTGGGTGTGGGGTTTTCATTGTCGTTCTGTCATACAACTTTCATCCACTTTCAATCCATATACTTTCATGCAACTACGTGGAAGCTCGCTTTGCTACTTCATCTTCTTCTCCACTACCAATTCAAGCTTCCAAATCTTCGCCATTTCACCCTCTCTATATATATAATCCAAAACCATTTTGAGAATCACACAAAGTTACATTACACCCGGAGTTGATTACTTAGATTAGCAAATGTTATTGCTCATACTTTTGCCTCTCAGGCATTTTCATCTTTAGATTTATGTATTGAGACTTTGTCCCTCTTGATTCTATTTCAGCATTTTTGCATTAATATATCTGGTTCCTTTGGTTTTCAAAAAAACATTACACCCGGAGTTTAATTAAGAATTTAAGCTCCAAGAAAGATGGAAGAGCCATGCAACGGCGCCGGCGGGGACTCGCCGGCGGCTGCGGCCGGGGGAGTGTACAGAGGGGTGAGGAGGCGGAAATGGGGGAAATGGGTGTCGGAGATTCGGGCGCCGGGGACGAAGACGAGGATATGGCTGGGGAGCTACGACACGCCGGAGATGGCGGCGGCGGCCTACGACGTGGCGGCGTTTCACTTTAAAGGCTTCGCCGTGCGCCTCAACTTCCCGGAGTTGGTGGACGGGTTCCCTAAGCCCGCGAGTTCCAGCGCCGAGGACGTCAGGCTGGCCGCGCAGGAGGCGGCAATGCGGTTCAAGAGGCCTGCCGCGGCGGCTCCGGCGGCGGAGACGCCGTCCCGGAGCGGTGGTCCGGCGGCGGTTAGGGTGGGGTTGTCGGAGAGTCAGATTGAGGCAATAAATGAGACGCCGATGGACTCGCCTAGTGCGATTTGGATGCAATTAGGAACATCAAGAGAGGATTTAGAAGGGGATTGGGTAGAAATGCACACTGATTCCATTTGGGATTCTTGAAATTTCGGGTAGAAGTTAATAAATGTGCTGATTAAATGACGGAAAATTTTTAAATAGTAAATTCCCGTCACGCATCTACTTATTTTTTCGAGATGGTTGATATCCAACTTCTCATGATAATATATTGTATCAGTGTGGTTTGACCACATTACTTGTAATTTTCTTTTCAATTACTCCGTACTTTTTATCTTTTGTGTTCAAGAAACTGTTATATTTGATCCAACTTAAATCGAATTTAGTCTACCTAGCATTTTTTGAAGCCTAGCTAGCTAGCTTAGGGAGTATTAGGGGAAGACCAAATTGTCCAAATAATCCATGGAGAAGATAATGAGGGGTGGGGGAGGAGTCTTAATTAAATCTTTTCTTTTAATTTAATTTAATTTAATTTAATTTTCACTCGTGTAATTATATTGATGTTGATGGAGTGTAGACTTTGAAACTTTGAAGAGGTCTTACTCAATTATTGCATGCATGTGGTAAACCCCTATTCTATTCAAATGACTTTAATCCCAAATTAACTTCACCTCAATCAACTTAAGCCATAGACCAACTCATCAATATACAATAACTCTAACCTAAATGTCCTGAAAGATGTGGTCGAGTAGTGGAGAATGATTTTCAATTCGTACAGTTGTACTATAAGATCATGATGAGTATAACTATTAATACTTTCTATTCTTTCAGTTGAGCTTGTTGCGCATGATCTTTATATTGTTTTATAGGTTGTGTCGTCGAATATAAAATTCGGTTTAACCAATGAAATATTGAACATGTTATTATATATAAAATAAGACTAAGGTAGGGTAGAATATAATATATAATCCGTCGGTGATAAACCCCAACGCGTAAATTGAACTTTACTTTATTCGGAAAGCAACCTTTGCATCATCGAATCCAATTAATGTGACTGCACAATAAATCAATAATGCAGGTTGACATATAAATACTTGGGAGATGATGTCATGCTTGCTGCAGTTGTGACTCTGAATTTGACCATTTCTTATGTCTCAACCACTTGCATTGTCTTCACCATTTTCAGATTAATTAGCAATGTAATTATAATTTCTAAGTTCCACTCTATGTTATAACCGTTTATATTGATTTTCTTGATTTGAAAGGGTCAGTTATGAATAAAATAGGTTGGTTTATCTTTTTATAGTCTTTTATCGACTAAGATAATAAGGTGAGCTTTATTCAAAGTGTACATCAATGCATGTGATTACGAAATCATGTTGTTATTAGTGGTGGTGAAGTTGTTATATAAAATAAGTTGAGGTCGGGTAGGGAGTACCCTCCAAAATTATAACGTTTCAGATGTTATGATTAACGAGGTGTTAGTTCAATTTTCAAAAACCGACGACCGCGTTGAACGTATTTCTTAACATTAAGCTTTGAGTTTTTGAACATATTAGTTTATGGATATTAAGCATTGAGTTTATAAACATATGTAATGCATGTTATGAACATGTATGAGAGTGAATGTTGTAGTGTCTAATTTATGAACATTAAGCTTTGAATTTACAAACATGCATTGTCTAGTTTATGAACATTAAATTTTGACTTTATGCACATATATAGTTTATAGTTTATGCCAAACACCTTGTGCTCAGATAGCATGTAGTGATTCTCATATATGAAAAGGTTATGAGATAAAGCCTCTGAATATTTTTTCCTACGGCCACGACTGGTGTTGGTTAACGATACCTTTACGTTCCTTGCTATAACATGTCACTTGTATATATAAACTTCATATGTCCAAATATAAAATGCTTCAGTTATGCAATACTTTATAAAATAAATGTAATATTTTATAATAAAAAAACTATAATAAATAATTTGTAATAATTTCTAGAGTTTGTGAAATGATAAAAATATTTTGGATGATGTAAATCACGTAACTTAATGACTCATAATCAAATATCAGTGCATATAATAGATTTGTCTACTTTGAACATAATCTGCTGTCGATATTTGAATTTTGATGTCCTCTCCCAAATAGGCAAATAGTGCTTGACTTGGAGTCTTGGGGCATCGCCCTCTACTTGTAAGTCTTATAGAAATATATATAAGACATAATGAAGAATTTTTAGAGAATTTGAGTGATTTCACTTGTATTTTGCTGGCCTATCGAAACATTCGCCAAGCAACAATGTCGGACTTACCGCCGGAAATAGTCGCCGACATTCTGTCTCGAGTTCCGACACAGCATCTGCTACGATTCCGGTGCGTATCAAAATCATGGCGTGCAATAATCGACAAGCCAGACATCATCAAAACGCATCTGAATCGAACCATCCGAACCGACTCCGATCGGAAGCTTATTATCCGCTCATGGAATCTCTACTTGGCGGACTTCGATGAGCTTGAAAAGACGAATACAGCCGTATATACAGGCTGCTGTGTTTGGATAATGGCGATGAAGATAGTATTGTGTTGTGGAACCCTACAACCCGGAAATACCTCATATCACCCCTCTCGGGGTCTAAAATTTCCAGGGATCAGAATGTGCTTTATGGATTTGGGTATGATAATGTGAGTGATGATTACAAGGTATTGAGAATAGCAGAGTCTTATGACTGTGAGAGTGAAGTGAAAGTTTTTAGTGTGAAATCCAACTCTTGGAGGAAAATTCATTGTTTTCCTCATTATCTGAAATATGAAAGAGCCCATGGAGTACAGGCTGCAGGTGCTTTGCATTGGGTTTAGGGTTTAGGGTTTAGGAAGTCAGATTCAGAAATGGAAAATTTGCTTGCAGCTTTTGATCTTAGGACTGAGGGGTATAGGCTGTTTCCTGAGCCCAATTATTTCGAAGAAAGAGTTCATGTGACTATGAGGGTTTTAGGGGAATCCCTTTGTGTGGTCTGCAATTATTATGTTTCCTTTTACATTGACATTTGGGTGATGAAGGAGTATGCAGTGAAAGAATCTTGGACTAAGCTGTTTAGGGTTGCAGTATCGGATGTTAGATTACAGGAGTATGTGACACCATTAGCATACTCCAAAAGTGGCAGGGAAGTGTTCATGGTGCAGAATTACACAGTGCCTCTGTGGTATGATATAGAACAGAGAACAATTAGGTATTCAACATTTTGCATCCCTAGTGTGCCAATCCTTATGGAGCATGAACTGTGCTTTTGAAGCCTGGTTTGATTTGATGGTGGTGTTAGTGGCAATGTTTGGAGGGCAGTGGATAGAAAGCAAACTATAAGTAGCCAAGTCACTAATTAAGAAAGCAATAAGAAGGCCCGCATGAGTAGCTTAGTTAGTTCCTGTGTGGTAGATTGTGAACAAGCATGGGAGGTGGTGGATAGAAAGCAAACTATAGGTAGCCAAGTCACTAGTTAAGAAAGCAATAAGAAGGCCTGCATGGGCAGCTCCGTTGAGTACTAGGTAGTAGATTGTGGGCAAGCTTAAGAAAGCAATAAGAAGAGGTATGCTAATACCTTGTTCACCCCAGCCTTTAGGGCTGCCTTTATTGTGCTTTTAATGTCTGTTTGTCTGCTAATATGTTCTGTTCTTGCAGAGATGAGTTCCTGTCTGAGGGCTTCAAGTTGTGCTTTAATCCATTACGGCTGATTGCAATGAGATGGTGGAGGTAGGTACACCAATACCTTTGTTCTTTGTTCATAATCACAAACACATACAGTCTGCGTATGTATATATGTTATGTGCCTTTTTGAGGTTCCATCTTGCCCTTGATTTAGCTGTGTATGTATTGATGAAGAGATAAATAAATTTCCCATCAAGTTGGCATCTGCAGGTTACATGGCTTTAATGGTTCTGCAAAATGCTTATATCATGTAATATTTCTTAATTCATATTGTTTGCCTGAGATTGATGATTTGGTTGGTGATAGCGAGCTACTACCTGCTTCCTGAAGCTATATGTGTTATATTTTGTAATCCTGGAAGATTAATGAACAAAACCATACCTGTTCCATGTGAATTTTTGTGATTGTTAAAAAGTTATGTACTTGTCACAATAACATATTATGTACCTTCAATTTATTTATAGGTACATAATTTATTAATTGAATGTACATAATATGTTATATGTTAACTGCAGGTATATAATCTGAATGCGTTTTGGACCAGAGTCCATAACGTAAGGTGGACCCTGGTCCATGATACAACAATTGGTTGTAATTCTTTCAAGTTTCAAGTACTGTTGGAGGGAAAAAATTGACATGGGCTTTCAGCTTTGTCATGTCAATTTGAAAGACGGAAAATTACAGGGATGAGAAGAGTCTAATGTTCCAATGAGTTTATTTGTGGAGAATAATTGAGTGCCAAGAAATAAACACGACAATAACTACATGAATCAATCTAAACTTGAAGTATAACATAGAAACTAAATATGTCATTTATTATTATTTTTTAATTGGGCATGGAACTTTTAGGGTGCGGCTCTTAACTAAAAGAATTGGTCATTTTTATGTAAACATAGAAAACTGAAAAAAAAATAATTGAATAAAATGGAGAACTCGTTTACTTACCATTTTTCCAAAATGAAAATGGAAACCAATTCACCATTTTCTTAGAATTTGGGGAATCCATTTATTAACCAAATTCTCTAAATTTGGAGAAATAGAAAGACACAAATACGGGTGAACAGTAGATAAAGACATCATACCCTTCCAACAACATTTAAACCCCCCTTTTCCGCTTTCTTTTCTTATTCCTCATCGCTCCTCTCTATATGCGTGCTCCAGCTTCTATCTCCACCGCTTCAGCCTTCAACCACTAGATCCCATCCCGCATCGCCTTCTCCATGTTGTAGCCTATATCTCCAACAACGCAGCCTCCATCTCCGGTAGCCTCTCATCCTCTAGTTCAAAGAATGTCAACACAAAGGGCTTTCCAAAATCTTCAGTAGACTCTTGTCCAACTCTAAATCAGAAGGTATATAATCATTTAGACCTCTTTTTGCATTGATTGAACTCGATTTGCATTTCTAAGGCTCCATTTATTTTGTTATTTAGTTTGATAAATTTGAACTATGTTATACTGCTTGATGTTGTCTAGATCTGATTTAGAATGTGCTATTATTTCTAAGAAGACAAAATACCCCAATATGCCACTTAGTAGTAAAGTGGCTAATTTGTTACTCAATCGATCAAGTTCACAACTTTGATAATAATTGAATGACTATATCTGTACTGCAAATAACTAAGGGGCTAAATATACACATGGGGGTCATAACAGATGGACTATTAGTCTATTAGTGTCATTTTTCCTTCTTTATTTATAACATACTTGATATTCTTAATATTTGACTAAGATTTTAGAGAATTTGACAATTATTTTGCTGGCCTTGATTTGTATTGGGATAATAAGTCATCTAACTTATATGAACATAGAATTGAACATTTGAACTTTTAAAAAATCCAAATTAACCCTAAAATTTGGAATTTTTTTTTTTACAATTTAGTCTTTTTAGCATATCTAGAGATGAGGATGGGCGAAGGTAGTCATCACTCATCAGCCATGGCTGCCTTCACCAAGATCTTAGATGGCAGCTTGATTGTTGTTTCTTTAAATTCTGTAATAATCATGCTCAATTTTCTTCTTCTTGTTGTTTTTTTCAAATGTAAAATATTAATTAGTTTGTTTAATTTGGCATATGAATGTCACAGCAACATTATATATATGTGCATGTGAATGACATATCAACAATTTTTAACGGTAACGTGTTAAAAAGGTTCAATTCTATTTGGGTTAATTTGAGGGTTAATTTGAAACATTTTTATTTGACCAACCACCAAAATCAAAACTCAAACCCTGAAACTAATTTCTCATGCAGCAAGCTTCTACTTCATCCAACAATGTCGGACATACCACGGGAAATTGTTGCTGAGTTTCTGTCCCGAGTTCCGGCACAGCCTCTGCTACGCTTAAGGTGTGTATCAAAATCATGGCGTGAGATAATAGACAGCCCGGACTTCATCAAATTGCATCTGAATCGAGCCCTCCAAACCAACTCTGATCGGAAGCTCATCCTCCGCTCCACCTTTGTTTACGTTGCAGACTTTGATGAGCTCGAACAGACAAACACAGCCGTATATACGGCGCTTGACCTGCCCTACAAGCGCTCGGCGTTTGGAACTGACATTCTGGGGTCTTGCCACGGGCTGCTGTGCTTGGATACCACCGGCGATGAAGATAGGATGGTGCTGTGGAACCCAACAACCCATAAATACCACCGTTTTCCCTACCCGGAGTTTGAAAACTTGGGGGAATCGGCCATTTGTATCTGGTGCTTGGTCTTTGGGTTTGGGTATGATAAAGTGAGTGATGATTATAAGGTATTGAGAATCTTCCAGTCCCATGAATGTCAGAGTGAAGCCAAAGTTTATAGTCTGAAATCGAATTCTTGGAGGAAAATTCCTTGCTTTCCTTACTGTCTGAAGTATAAAAGAGCCAATGGAGTCCTGGTTGCAGGTGCTTTGCATTGGGCTGTATGCAGAACCCCACAGTTATACATGGAGAATCTGATAGGTGCTTTCGATCTTGGGACTGAGGAGTACAGACTGGTTCCTGAGCCAAATTACTCCGAAGGAGCACTGTATGTGACTGTGGGGGTGTTAGGGGAATCCCTCTGTGTGGTCTGCAACTATTATGATTCATCATATGTTGACATCTGGGTGATGAAGAGCTATGGAGTGAAAGAGTCTTGGACTAAGCTGTTCACAGTTACAGAATCAGATTTGAGCGGCAAACCTCTTGAGTTTGTGACGCCATTGGCATTCTCCAAGAGTGGCAGGGAAGTGTTTATGGTAGTAAATGGTAAACAGCCTCTTTGGTATGATATTGAACAGAGAAAGATTAGGGATTCAGCATTCCGCATCGACAGTGTGCCAGCCATTATGGTGCATCAGATGTGTTTCGGAAGCCTGGTTCGAACTGATGGTGGTGTTGGGAGGGTGGTAGATGTAACAGAAGGTGAAGGCAGTGGAGGCAGTAATGGAAGAAACCATAATAAGAAGAGGTATGCTGATACCTCGTTCACTTCTGCCGCCATTTAATGTCTGTTTTTGTCTGCTGATATCTTTGCTTCTTGTAGAGACGAGTTCCTGTCAGAGGGTTTCAGGTTGATTCTCTAATCCATTCAAGCTGATTGCAATGGGATGGTGAAGGTAGGTAGGTTCACCAATACCCTTTTTTTCTTTGTTCATAATCACAAACCTTAATTATGGTTTGTGTATGTGTATGTGCTAAGAGTCCCACATTGAAAAAAAAATAGGAGAGAATATATGAGATTATAAGGTCATATGGGTTAGACTAGCTAATTGATTGGATTCAATCTTTTAGTATAGTTACCCATGTGCATTATAGCCCAGTTGAGTGACTAGATTATAACAGTATGTATGTTGTGTGCCTTTTTAAGGTTCCAGGTTGCGTTAATTCTTCTGCGAAATGCTAACTTCACATTGTTTGTCTGTAGATTGGTATGCTGCTGTGGCTGCTTGTTGGTAATGTTGCATTTTGGATGTCTGACCTGCTGGTTGTGGTCCGTAGAAACAAGCGGTTGCTCTCCTTTTTTTTTTTTTTTTTTTTTGGTTTGTTTGTTTGTAATGTTAACAGTTGATTGAGATGTTAAATCTATTAGTTTCTGTCTGTGGAACTATTTTGTGGTTTGTATTAAATTCCTAGTTGTTTTTCTCAGTTTGATAAGCATAACATTACTAGTTGTGGTTTGCAGAAACTAGCGGTTGCTGACTTGCTGCTTTAGTTTGTAATATATTAAAAATAAACTCGTAATATGCTAATAATGAACTTGTATAGAGGTTTTTCAGTTAAATTAAAATAGTTAAATATAGATGGGATCCAATTGACAAAATAAGGCCCAAACATCATTTGGCAGAATAAGTCTATTCAATAGTTATTGGGTGGATTGTGGTTTACACTATCCACGCAGTTGTGTGGATTACGGTTAAAAACAACGTCATTTTATGTAAATTTTTTCATGCAATCCACCATAATATACATTTTTATAACACGTAATGTATATTATTTTAACTTGTAAAGTACTACTTATATTATTTTACCTATAAATTTCATTATTCTAATTTATAAAATTCGAATTCTTTTTTGAACTGTGGTCGAGACACTAATTTGCAAGTCTATTCTTCGCCTAATAAAGATATTTGGGTTTTCTGTAAAAAATGGTACTGGCAAGATTCAAAGCGCAATGGATTCCGAGAGATCCGGTACCAGAGAATCCGGGCACGGGTCCGAATTCCGGGTCGGGCAACGAGTGCACTACGCCGGAGACTCCCGCCGGATCGGCAGCGTGAAATACGTGGGACCGGTGGAGGGATACTCTGGCACGTGGATCGGAGTTGACTGGGACAACGGGGACGGGAAGCATGATGGCTGCCACAACGGTGTCCGATACTTCGAAGCCGCCGGCGCTACAACGGCGTCGTTTGTGCGACCGCACAACCTCAGCGTCGGCATTCCGCTCTTGCAGGCGCTCGAGCTCCGGTACCGTACGGCTTCCAGTAAAGAAGAAGAAGGTAAGCGCAATTGCAGTAGAACGAACTCTTAGCTTCGCTATGGGAGTGTTCATCTTTAGTATTTGAGTGATGATAGCTGGAATCATGTGAAGTTATGTTGCTTAGGCTTATCATTTTAGTCTGTTAGTTCTTACTATTGTAAATGTTGGCTACTGCAAGAGATACCATTTTCAAAAAGGAACAAATGCTGGTTGAATTTTTCCTCAACAAAAGTGTATTGAGTTACCTCTAAAAGATTCAGTGTGATGACCAGCATTTGTCCATTGACAAGAATTCAAAAAATTGTTGAAGTATACAGAGAACAATGCCCTTGAGCATGAGCTCTTTAGCTTGTGATTGACTGTAATTATTCTTTTGTGCATACTTTCACAAATAAATACTTGCGAAATAATTTGGTTGTTTAGCATTATCCTTATAATTTAATTTTTTCTTGTTTTTTTTTTTGGTGTGCAGATGAGATGTATGTTTTCTCTGCAAGCAATAAACGAGTAACTGTTGAGCTTCTGGGTAAAGAAAAGATTCAGAATAAGCTGAGTCATTTTGAGGAGTTGACAAGTGCATCATTGTCTTATTTAGGAGTCAGCTCTGCCGGAGATCCATGCCACATTAGTACAACTATACCAAGTAAATCAAGTGCTGTTCCAATTGGTTCATTTTTTTCTACCCCAGTTCTGGCACATGATCTCCCATATTTTATCAGCTTCATGTCTTCACCCCCTTCCCCACCCTGTTATATTGCTTTTTTGACTTTGCCTCTTTTCATGTGAGCTGTGATTCAAATGAAACATATACATGTAATACATACCCATTTCTTCCTTTTCTTTTCCTAAGGAACAATTTCTCTCGCTCTCTCTAATCAAGTTGCTATCTTCAATACTATTTGTGTAGTGCTTTGTTTTGCAATTTTGCTCCTCTATGACAAAGACTTTTTTGCACATTATTTTATTTCCACTGTAAATAGATAAAATTTGAAACTCTTTGTTACATTCTAAATGCCTTTATACAGATCTAAAGGAGCTTGATTTGACTGGGAACCTGCTATCTGAGTGGGAGGCAAGTGAAATTCATATTTCTCCCCATGTCATAAATTTCTTACAATTTCTAATTAAATATTGTTATTATTCTTGCTTAAGAGTGTTACTTAAACTTGTAGGCTTTGGGAGTAGTACATATTGTAGGTACCTGAAGCCCCCACTTTCTGCTTAGTAAACACAACCGTTCATCCTGATGACAGTCAATATAAATTTAGAAAATGGAACTATGGAATCCCTTTTTTTCTAGTAATCTTTGGTGCACGACTGCATGACCCCCTAAGTACATAGTAAACCAAAGTGTAGCAACTAACTATAATTATGAGCAGTTCTTTGAATTTGAAAAAAATGTTTTTTTTTAGAAAGTTGTTACACCTGTGTTTGGATGGCATCCAATGGGTCATACCTCTTACAGAAATATTGGGGAGGGGGAGCCTTAAAAGGAGTAGAAAGAAACACAATGAATGGAATATGTCTCATCTCTGTTTATTTTGGATTATTTGGAAAGAAAGAAATAGACAATGTTTCGACGGTATCAATCTTCTTCAATAAATTTCATAAGGCCTCATCATTTCTCTCTCTTGGTCTTAAACCTAGCTCAGATACATTATGAGTTATGCATTCTTGCATGCTTTTATATTAAAGAGGCTATAGGACCTGTTTATATGGCACTACTTAAATGATTGAACATATTCTATTTGTTTTTATTGCTAGGGTGTTGGTATAATCTGTAAAGAGCTGCCAGGTCTTGCAGTTCTGAACATATCACACAATATTATGGCACATGATATAAGTGGAATGCCCTTGCTAAATAATATACGGATTTTAGTTTTGAACCATACAGGAATCAGCTGGAAGCATGTAAGTGTTCTTTTTGCTCTTTATTATCTTTGTTAAAATTGTTAAGCACACATGTTAAGTATAACACATGCAACCTGACAGGTTGAAATACTTAAAGATTCCTTACCATTCATTGAAGAGCTACATCTGGTGGGGAATAAACTGAAAGAAATAACGGTACTCTATTGTTTTTGCTGTTGATTTTTTGTACTTTTGGTTCATCTTGTACATGTTTGTGTGAAATTTTGTCAGAAATCTAAATGGTTTTGGCAGAAAGAATCTTTCTTGTTATTCTTTCTTTTTGCTTACTGGTGTTTCCTTATATATTCATTAATTAAACTAAAACCAGAAACTCAAATGAGCAACCTATTTAGTAATGCATTACTGTGTAGACAATCCATAATGAAATGCAAAGAGAAAAGTTTCATGTTCAAAGTACTAAAAACTGCTTGGTGATCTTTCTTTAACAAAACCTTGATTTTTGCTATCTAGCCTTCGTCTTCAACCTTTGTCAAAGGGTTTGATTCTCTGCATCTCCTTAATCTGGATGATAACTGTATAGATTCTTGGGAAGAAATCTTGAAGCTTTCGCAACTGAAAAGGTACCTAAATTAAATGTTTCTTTTTTCACTCATGTAAAATATTCACCTTTCACTACTTTTGGTTCTGGTTCTCATTTTCATTCTCACATTTAGCTTGGAACAGCTTTTTTTGAACCACAATAATTTAAGCTGCATCTGGTACCCTGATCATGGTAAATTACATGAAACCGCCAATGGTGATGAATGTCTTGGGAAAAGCTCTAAGCCTTTCAAGAATTTGCATTCCCTCCTTCTTGGTAATACTATAAACATATTTACAGTGGTAAGTTTCGTCAGTTTTTGCTGTCCTGCCGAGGCTTTAGTTGGTTGCCTTTTCTTTATAACTGCAGGTAACAACAACATTAAAGATGTGGAATCTGTTGATTCGCTGAATTATTTTCCTAATTTGTTGGTAAGCACTTTATTTTGATTTCTCTAGTGCATTATTTGATTTGTTCTCAACTAAAGATCATGAATAATTATTTTAACAATCTTGAATTCAAAATTTCAAATGGTATCCCATCAAAGAGTTAGGCTTATTGGTTAGGCAGATTTGAGTAAAATATGGAATTCATACTATATCCTTAAAACCGGTAGTAGAACTGCAAGATTTGACTTTATGAACTTCATGTGTATGCATTCCATTTTGTGTAGGAAGTAAGGCTTTCTGAGAATCCAGTGACAGATCCAGTAAAAAGTGGCTTATCTCGATTTGTTTTGGTGGCACGCCTAGCAGGAGTAAAAATAATAAATGGAAGTGAGGTAACTTCTGGATACTGCACAGGTCTATTTTGTTGGTAGTTTAAAATGATTAAAAATTATGATGAATTTATATGACTTGACTTTCTTTCAGATTAGTCCTCGAGAGCGGAAGGAATCTGAAATTCGGTAGGTTTTTCTTTTGTATACCTATTGATTGGCTTGAACGGCTTACATGCTGGCCTTCACTGTTAGGTACCGGAAAGCATCAAATATGTTGTTGACATGGTTTGACTTTGAAACACTGATGCAGGTATGTCCGATTAGTCATGTCTAAATGTCATGAATCTCAACAAGAAGTCGACCGACTTCACCCAAGGTAACCCTCTTTCTCGTATCTGTTTTGCTTCTAACATTATTGCTCAGCCAATGTCAAAATAAACTAAAAACTTCCGCTTGGTTGAATCTTTCTCCTTCCCTTAATACCAACACCAGAATATGAAGTTGAAAATTTTCTTTTTATGGGGAGAGGAGAGGTGGTATGAAAAGATTTTGTTTCATTTCCCGTGTATTTTTATGGACAAACAAAACTATTACCAGCCATGTGAATTTGTTTTTATTGA
>CP025650.1:2236233-2252421 GCA_003576665.1 Ipomoea trifida | reverse complement strand
CAGTTCCACAGGGATCTTCTATTGACCTTATTTCCTTCCCAGAGACTTCAAGAAGTTTAACTCCGTTTACATGTACGACATCGTCGTTAAAACCTAACTTCTTCCATGTCCGTGACATTTAATTTGGGAGAGAGATATATATATTTGCCCATCCATCATGCTAAATAGCTAGGATATATATACATATATACATACATAAATGAAGTTGTGTAAGTGTGTTTTGAGGTTTCGTTGGGCAATGGTGAGCATGGAGTTTCGTTGTTAGTTTTTGTTAGGCTTGATTTGTGTATGTAACGCAATTCATGTACAGTGTATGTTCGGAGTCTTATGTAATAAACTACTTATTGTTACATTTGGAAATTGCCCTTTTTCTTTTATTACGAAGAAAACTCACAGCCACTATTCGAAATTGTATTGCATTTGTTATTCTCAGCAGCCACGGTGCGAAAGTGTAGTGCACTTGTTACCCATGTTTGATGGACTCGACTATCCGAAGATATGCACAAGTACAGTAAATTAAACCTCAGTCTTCTCAAAAGGAGTAAACGTCACTAGAAAGATCAAGTGCAATGAACTCAACCAAGGTGTTGGCAAGAAATCAAACTAGTGACTTTTAACTTTTAAGTACAAGAATAATGCTCTACCCACTTGGTGAGGTTTAGTCTTCCCGCCAAAACCTAGTTGAGATGAGACTTAATTTCAGACCTTTCTTATGAAGGTAACAATTGATGCTATCACAAAAAGAGGTCCGGGTCGCCGTGATAATACCTCTCCCACCCTAACGCCGTTAAAATCTCTCTAACGCCCGGTACGACCCCACGCCTGCCCCGTCGGCAAGTACACCAGCGCCTTTCTCGCTTTCCGCGCTCTGCTCCGCCGCCGGGTTCTCCACCAGCCGGAAAACGCCGTTATTGAACATTCAAACACCGACATCTTAGTTAGAACTGAATGTATGTGAAGATGAGATGAGATGGATATGAGAGGAGTTTCTCTTTTATACATATCCACTTTTTGCCCCTCAATTTAATATATATGTTTTGTGTATGTGTCAAATATAATCATATACATTATTTTTATTGTATAAAACACTATTAATATTATTGTCGATGTTACCTGGTACAACTAGGTATAAATATACATGATTGTATATGGTATTTATTAATATTATAGAACAATTCAGATTATACGCACAACGATAAATAAATTATACTGCTAAAGTTTAGACTATTGAGATGCAACCTAAGCTCGGCCACAAAAAGTTCAAGTTCAACTCCATGTGTAAGTTATCTATTAGCCTTCTTGATTTGAGTCAATGTGGTCCTTTACTAGCTAGGGTCACAGGACAAACTTCACCCACAGTACGAACATCTTCTGTAAGCGGTTTAAAGGCTTTCCCATATTTTAAAGTTTACCCTATTAAAAATTAAAGTTTATGTACATGAATATATTTAATATATATATATATATATATATATATATATATATATATATAATATATATATAATGTATAATAGATCTATGATGAGATTAATTAGAGGATTAAAAGCGCGGCGTTTGCATATTAGGCTTATGATGTGTGCATATTAAGTATGTGTTGTGTGTAACACATTATAATGCCTAATAAATCTATTTCTTCGTATTTATTTACTTTATATAAATAAATTTTCAGTTTCATACCAAGTTTGGTGAATTAAATTTCTATAAAATTAAATTACTTATTATTTTGGTATATTATTTGGTTTCGTACCAAAATTTTGATTGCAATTAATTTCTAAATTAAATTTTATTTTGTGTATTGACTTATTCACACGAACATATAATGTTGATGGGTAGAGTTGAGTTAATAGGACACAAATGTTGGTACACCTATATTTTGCACGATGGAAATGCGGGCATCACTCCAAATATGATTGAAGAAACCTCGTACTAACCAACTACCTTATCCAATTTATGATTAATTTTAATTGAATGTTATTGCCACATGAAACATGTAGCCCCCATGTACCATTTTAAAATTTTAACGCATGCTATCCTTCGCCATTCAAAATTAATTAGTTCCGATGTATATATTTAGTATCAAGCGCTTATCACTACACAAAAATTATAATTAGTAATGAATGTGTGTAATTTATATTCTTTTATACATATATAGTAGTCAACATAATATTTCAATGGTAAAATGTTAGACTCAGTATTTCTAAATCGCCGCGGAGCACATATGTCGAGCACCGAAATATACGTGGAGTTAAAAGCAAAAGTGTCTACAACATGTGAGGAAAATGATTGATATGATTGATGTATTATATATTAATTATTATTATTATTATTAAAAACATGTACCTAAAATTATGATTAGATATTTTGTACATGTTATCATGTTGTGTTATATATTTTAAATTATTTAATGATGCATTAGTTTATCTTTCAATATCTTGAAACTTGTTAAAGGAATTGAAGATAACTTGTATATAAATATATGATAACTCGGTATCAATCAATCAACTTGTAGTTTGTCACTCACTTATAAATATGAAAATTGAATAAATTAAAGAGTCGTCCTTCAATGAATACATCTAAAATTTTTTTTCCCTTTTCTTTTCTTGGCATATGACATTTTGTATGACAGTATTCACTACTATGGGATTAATTCGAATTTAGTACATGTTGCGCGCACCGCAGAATCTGACTCTTATTTAAGAAAAAATTTGACCAAAAATTCTTTAGCATGACTTCGTTTAATAACTCATATTATGGTTGTCGATTTACAAATAACTAATAAATATTAAAAAATTATAATACTCAATTTACTTAGATAAAATCCGATAAGATCAATGATAGGAAAAGAAATTGATGGAAGTAACATTTTTATTAATCTAATTTTTCTATGAAAGTTTTTTCTTTACAAAAAGAATTTGTGTATGTCATGATGCATTGACATATATAAACTTTTTTTCTAAAACATATTTTATCATATAAGTTTGCACGTGTCATATCATATAAATATAGTATTTCTAACCATCAATCAACATTTTATATCCTAAAGATAGATTCCATTTAAAAGACTGCGTTTATTTATTTTAGTTTTTCATTTCTTCCTTTTTCCTTCTCATTTTTCTGTTTTTAATTTAGAAAAAACAGGTCCGGGTCGCCGTGATAATACCTCTCCCACCCTAACGCCGTTAAAATCTCCTCTAACGCCCGGTACGACCCCACCGCCTGCCCCGTCGGCAAGTACACCAGCGCCTTTCTCGGCTTTCCGCCGCTCTGCTCCGCCGCCGGGTTCTCCACCAGCCGGAAAACGCCGTTGTTGAACATCCAAACACCCGACATCTTAGTTAATTAGTATGGAATACTCAATGTATGTGAAGATGAGATCTGATGGATATGAGAGGGAGTGGGAATGAATATTGTGTTGTGTTGTGGTGGGAGTGGAGAGGAGGGTTTGAGGGGTATTTATAGGTGTGAGGGAATAGATCAGATAAAACAAGGGAAATATACTTTGGAAGTGGGATGAAAAAGATGATGCATGATAGATATATATATATATATATATATATATATATATATATATATATATATATATAATATATATTATTATATATAGGCTTTTTTGTTAAGTTGGTATAGCTACAGAATCTAGATATTGTGGGAAAATTAAAGTTTTTGGTTATCATGAATATATATAAATAATATATATTATAAATATGTTTACGTAGCCATCGTTGATTCCCTTGTTGGGTAGTGGGGTGAGGTGAGGTGGGTATGGGGGGGGGAGAAGAGGGGCTAGTATATATTTGGTCCACACTCCACCTCAGCTGATTTGATGTGTACTTGTGGTTTTACTATTACTACTTCTAGAATACTTTGTACTATATGATGGGTTAGTGGTATGGTTTAAGGTGAAGTTTGGTGGTAATTTTTTGATCAAATTTTAGGTATCAAATGTAAATGAAGATTTAATTGACCAAGTTTTTTAACAAATAGAAGAAGTGGTATGGGTTAGTGACTATTTTAGTGATGAAAGATCTTGGCCCTGTTTGGTAAATAATAAGCCTATCAGTTAATTTTGGCTTATTTGACCACTATTAATTGTTTGGTTAATAAGCTTTTTGTAACTCCAAAATGCTAAAATTCAAAAGGCTACTCAAAGCAGCCTTTTCAATTAGCTTTTTGAGAAAAAGAGCTATCAGCTAACAGCTAATTTATCAACAACTTTCTACAATCAACTAATATATCAACAAATCATACCTTTTAACCCAAGCAGCCAACCCAATCAGCCAACAGCCATTTACCAAACATGGCCCTTTTAAATGACTATGGTCAAAAAAGTCTTTTTTAGTATTCTAGAATTTCAATCCCTTTCAGGTGGTTAGAAATAATGAGTTTTAATTTTTAGTAGTGAGTTATGTTATATCTTTTCTTTTAAAGTGCCACAAGGTTGATTTATTACGATGTAGTTTAGTAGGTAGTGCATTATATCGCGTACACTCTTTAAAAAGAAAAGATTGAGTTCTAATTCCGTCACTTTCATCCCCATTATCCAACCATTTATAAAGCAGTGTGCTTTTGGAATATAGGTCAACTAGTTAATCGATCCAGGCCAAAATAAGTTCATAAATTTTACTTTGTTAGCAAACATTTGGAGGCATGTAAGTCAATTAAAACACATCCCGCAATTTTAACGCTTCCACCAATATCTAGGGTAAGAAAATTTTCAAACTTATACAACATAGTGTGATATTACCATTATTGGAAAAAAATGTTTAATTTTAGTTTTTTCCAATATTGGTTGTTGACTTTTAGTTATGAGGCATCTTACCCTCTATATCTAAAACTCTTTCACTCATAGTATAAAGACATTTCACGAAAGTAAACACTATTCCTGTGAATTTTTTTTAAACATTTTAGACAAAAAGTATAATTATTTTAAAATTAGAGGATTAAATGCGTCAAAATCAAAAATTAAATATGTGCACATTGTGAAGTTTGTAAAAAAAAAAAAACGAAAAGATAATATAGTGAACAATTTTTATTTTTAAATAATTATGACATATGGCGTGAACTGTCAAGATCTATCACTTATCACCACATCAAAAGTTATGACTAGTAGCGAAAATGCAACCTTATTTTCTTATATTTACTCGCATAACAATCAATGTTATGATCTGATAGTAGTATAATAATGGAGTCGACCCTCAAGCTTCCGCCTAACATGAACGTTATAAAATATTAACAAGATATATTCTATTCTATAATAAATGTTTGTTTTTAATTTGTGCCGTATAATGTTGTTAAATAGTAACAAGATATATTCTATTCTATAATGAATGGTTGATCTAACATAATGATGTTATATGAAATGAAATAAATATTAACATAAAAAATGGGAAATGCATATACATAATTACAATGAAAAACATTTCTTTCTTCTTCTTTTTGGATGACAAGAAAAGCCTATGCAACGATTTGTACAATACATAGGAAATCAGTTCTTATGTAATAGCTCACAAATTACATACAATATGTAAAAGTAGATCGCATTGTGTAATAAATTACATTTCTAACAAATATATGTGGAAGATATATTTAAAAAATGCAAGATATAATAATTAATGATATGTTATATCGCAGAGAACATAATATTATTATCGATCATAAAGAAAAATGTCTTGGCCTAATAATTAAACAAATTAAAAGCAATATTTCCCTCCATAATTTACCTCAAATTAAATCTTTATTTCTTCTCCCAAAAGGCTGAATCCCTAACGCCAATGGCTCCCCACATCCCGACCCTACAGGACATTTGGAAGGATGTAAATCACAGTAGCTCAATAGACATGGCCAAATACCGGTGCATACAAGAGATCTGCCTACTTTGAACATAATTCTTACACTATCACTGTTGAAGTTTAAACCTTAGTCTCTTCTCTCAAATCTTTATTTCTTAACGTGGTATTTGATAGTATATGATTATGTAAGCGCAACGACAAGAGTGACCTAAAAGATGGATTGGCAATATGGTCCAAAAATATCCTAGTCAAATTAAAATAGCCCTTGAAAGACCACTTATGGCTAGTCAAACTAACAGATATGAAATAAGTGAAAGCATAAATCTAACTCTGTCCAAAACACACAAAGTTTCTCACCTTCATGATTTTTACACACACACACACACACAAATCATTTTTCTACACTTTATATTTTCCATTTTTTTTTAAATTTATGTTGAACTAACCTTAATAAAATTAATAATATATTATCTATAGTCACTGATCGAGTACACCTCAACTATCAACCAACCCAAAATAAGTTTATAAGTTTTGCTTGATACCAGCTGCAACGTGCATGGTTCAAATTGCACTCATAACCAAAAAATGAAGATATGAATTTGACCTTGTTTTGGGTTAGTTGAGGTGCATCCCACAATTTTCAGGGTAAGAGCGATGACGAGTCATTAAGTTGGGGGTTCAATCTTAATAATATTATATATAGTATTATTTTTTTAAAAAAAAAATCAAATTCATTTACTATTCATAAACTAATTAGTTAACCCCACCCTGAGTTAATAACATGTTATTAAAAGGGTTTATATTGTAATTATATAGGGGAAATGTCACTTTTTCCTCATGAACTATATGCTTATAGCACTTTTCCTCATGAATTATTCATGTATTCACATTAGCCACTTTAATTATTTTAAAAGTGGTAATTTTTCCGACTCTTATGTTAAATGAACATTATTTATACTTAAAAATTAGTATTTTATTTATTTTTCTTTTCTAACACATTATTGCTTATATAGAGAATTATAATAAATGCGAAAAAGAACATACATCATTTACAAATATTATAAATAGAGTAACACTTGTGTGAGACCTTTTCATGAGTCTCCATCCATGAGATAGGTCAAATCTTTGATTTTTAGATCGGATATTTGACCTCATTAATCAAATATTCGACCCGTCTCATAGATTGAGACTCGTTAGACGGTCTCACACAAGTTTTTGTCATATAATTATCATTTTAAGCAAAGTAACAGTATCAAGATTTAAACACAAATAATCCATTAATGATAATTAATTATAACTATAATATTAATGTTACTAGCATTAGCTTAAAATTATAATTATAATATTTAAAAATTTTGTTTGTTTATTTTTACATTTATTTTGATTCTCACATATAAATAATAATTTGTTGGAGAAAAAAATAAATGAAATACTTAATTTAAGGGTAAAAATGACCATTTAACATAAGAGAGTGGAAAATCGTCACTTTTAAAAGAATTGAAGAGGTTAATGTGAAAACATAAATAATCTAGAGGAAAAAATGTTATAAGCATATCCTTCAAGGGAAAAAAGTACAGTTTTTTCAATTATATATTTATAACAAAAAGTTAAAAGGTAAAATTTAAAGTGTAATTTTATCAAAGGAGTATAGTTGAACTCTAGACAAATTAATCGATCTCTTGAGTAAGAGTAAAATTCTGAATGATTGAATTTAGATTAATTTTATAGTGGTATTCGAAGTAAAAAAAAAAAAAAAAAAATGTTGGGCTAAGAGAATAGGCTGAAGTCGCATTCAACCATGCAAACTCTTTTCTCTTCTTTCTTTTTAGAATATTGTGGGTCTATTCTAGGTTTTTGCCCCTACTTGTTAGCCTTTAGGTCTACAATATTCTGCATGAAGGAAACTTTGAAGTTGGAAATTAATAAATTGTTTATATATTTTTTATGTGTATGATGTTACGTATATTAAATAGAGAAAATGATACTTTCCTTGGAATTGAATTATTAAAAGAAAAAATTCTTTTATCCTGCAATTACATTGTCATCAATTTTAGGTCTTTAATTTTCTTTTTTAACCTCTCAATTATTTACGAAGTGTTATAAATATTATTAATATTGGATATTATGGATTGATTATGTAACGTTCGTATTTATGTCTCCATTGTTGTTTTTTGTAATTATATATAATATAACTTCATATGTACTGATTTGGTTGAATAATATATTAATTTTCACATTGTCTCTTTACTTTTCTAATTACATTATATTGTTCATCCAATCTGTTTCATCGGGAGTGTTCCGGGTTAAGAGGAATCAATCACAACACGAAGTGATTTTTTAACCTAACCATAATAAAACTGAAAAAAAGATAATTCATAAATAATTAAGGAATGAAAAGTTACAATGGTTCAAGTGAGGAACAAACAAAAATTGGAAAGTTATTTTTCAAAATATTGGCCTAGTTTTCTTTTGATCGGAAATTGATTTTCATTGACTTTAGTATTTTTCCGTTTTTTAAACACTGATAACCCGAAAAATAATTTTCAGAAATAATTTTTCGAGTTTCCAAATACAACCGTGTTTACAAGTACCGTAAAAAATTTTCATAAATTTTATTGCCATTACAAATTTATTTATATAATGGTGATTGAAATAGTACGACATTGTACATTATCAAATTTGGCTATAAATGATTAAATGGCTAAATGGGTGACTTACCAAAAATTAGCCAACTTGATCACGTGTAGGGCACGTGAAGATCAGTCCACGGATAGACATATTCGGGGACTAGGAAAATGACCATTCAGTCCCCGTGGAGCTTGATTGTATACATAGTAAAGGCTAAAGCACATGCATGCACCAACAGATAGACTTGTCGTTGGTTTACATCAAAATTGTGACATGAAGGAATCCCTCAATTATATATGTCAAAGTCCATTTCACTAAGAATCAAACTCTAGAATATATTTGAAATATTTTTCTTTCATAGTATTACACTGACACTTAGAGAGTCGAGTCCAGCATCCTATTATTGAAATGTAGCACTAATGGTTACGCAAATATAAGGAAATTAAATAAAATTGCCCCTCCTGACTTTGTTTCAGCTCTTTTGCAATAATATACTTTAGCCTTTTTGCTTTTAAAAAAATAAAATAAAATTGTGGCTTCAGTAATAGCTAGTGGTAAGTGTTTGGCTCTAGCTACAGTTTTTAGCGTTGGTATGTGTAGTTGATGCTGGAGTCTAGACTCACTTTTGGCGTAGTGGTATATATACTGGTATGTGCAGTTGAAGCTGGAGGTACGTAGGTGCTTATTTGACAAATATCCGATGACTAATAGATACATTATTTCATGCGTACTCACACCTGTAATAGGGGATTAGTTGTAAAAAAAAAAATGTGACATGACTTTTAATTTTTGTGTTTTTTCTGATCGGCCTAATAATAAAGTAAATTTTAGCCCTCGATTACATGATTCCGAACACTAAAGTGAGATAAAATAAGTCCGTCAGGTCAAACATTTACTATTATACCTACAAAAAATGAATATGTAGGTTTATTTCCTAAACAACACTACTAAAATAATGTTAAACGTGACCCTCAAGGCGTACAATGATCGTTGTCAAAAATGATGTATAGTTCGGGTTTAGATTTGTCGTTCCGCAAGGGATTGGCGCTATGGCACGTACTTGTGCGATTATTTATTTTAGGAGCTTTTTAACCCATTAATGAGAATCCAAGCACAAACATAAATAGAAATTTACTAACAAACTACAAACATAAAAAGTAAAGAAAGGGATTTAAGCTAGGAATTATTATTACCAAGATGCTATATATTCTTTATGGATTAGGGAGAACAATAATCATGGATCAAGAGAGCATACACTTTAAAGAATTCAAGATCCTTTCGAAACTTGAATTAGAGCAAGGGTTGCCCCACTCCCGTGACGTATCAACCACAAACCCTTGAAGAACAAAAGGTACAAAAGCCCCCCAATTCGTCTCCTACTCCCGTAGTGAGATATTTGGGTCGTACAAAGGTGGCTTGAGTTTTTACCCAACTCCCGTTGTAGCAAAACTCTCCAATTACTTGCCAATAAAAATAGCTAGTAATTATTAACAAGATACAAACATACCTCATTGTACAAGCTTATGATTCAAGATTATAGTTCTTCCCCTTATGAAATTATTAGCAAGGTAGCATCAAGATAAATAATAAATTCCTACCTCAAACCCAAACTAAACTAAATAAACATAAAATGCATAAATAAAAAGAGAAAGAAAATAAGAACACAAAAATAAAGAAAAGCATACAGAAGGGAAATTAACAATGCATAAGTAAATTAAAAGAAGAGAAATGAAATACAAAAGAAAGAAATAAGCTTCTACTCTAAATCTACATTCTGCTATCTGCTACCCTTTCATCCGAAACAACACACATATATATAGGCATATGACAAGGATTAATGGCCTAATTATTCCACTAAGTGTAATTAGTGGTAACTAGTGTGCAGCCCACCAATTTGCTCTTCTTTTTGCTTTTGTCCTTTAGCAATAATTTTGCCTCTTCACCATTATCATTAGCATCTCATCTCCATGATTTCTTCCACCATCTTCCACTAGATATATATAAAAAAATCAATGTTAGATGATTAAAGTTTAATATGACGGATCAACATTCGGTGTCCATTAAATCATCCTAATTAATTATGATAAATTATACAATCTAGTGGTGAAATAAGCTTAAATATGAGGATTAAATGTGATCAATTATACACTTATCATACAACAACAAAAAATACAAATCAATTCTTATAACATGCATGCATATATAAAATCCAAAGCATGCACAACATATGAACTATAGATGAAAGGCAATTTTCATATATCTTCTGTCAGCTAGCTAGCTAGTACAGTATACTTAGACAAAACTTTCAAAGAGGACACTTGGATAGTTCCGGACTTATTGCTTAGTACAATCATTAAATCGACTTATCTTCACCCTTCAATAATCTTCCAATAATTGTATGTGAGCTAACAATGACTGAAAATGGAGATAAAATGTCACACTATCAATGAAAAAGACTGAAAACTACATGGTTTTAATGGCATGTGATTATATTTCGGGAAAATAAACATGTATATTTAGTCTTCAATTATAATCATGGAGCATATAGATTTAATCCATCAATTATTACTCATTGTACGTGTAAGTTTAGACCCTAAGTTCATAATAAAGTATGTAACATATTTTTAGTCTTTAGGGTTGTTGGGTCGAATCCACTATCCAGCAGTTGTTATACCGTGGACCATGGTCATGACTGATAATGCAGTTGTGTTGAACTGATACTGCAGCTGTGTTGAAAAGGAACTGCAATTGCGCGGAACGGAGACCGTTTCATCCGTCTGGAACTGCAGTTGCGCGGAAAGGGAACTGCAGTTACGTTGCGCGACTGTTTTCATTAATCAAAACGACGTCATTTTGATGCGTAAGGTCCATAGTATAATTTGCAATCCAGCTGCCATCCAAACGTAGCGTTTGTTGCTATGCAAGTACAAATTATACATTCTTTACTAGCTATAATTTTTAACATACGAAGTCCTAATGTTAGGAATCAAATCAGCGATCTTATTAAAAGGTTGAACCTACCCTATAAATAATTAAATGACTAAATTGACCCTATGATCGAGGGTAGTAGTAACTCATGGGAGAGATTAAAAGAGTCATTTTTTTTTTTGAACATTCCCATCCAACTCTCCTAGTCTCCTTTCCCATTCTAGCTTTTTTGCTTCTCAAACATTCATCTATAGAAAGTATCTTTCTTTTTTAAGGTTTTGACAGGTGATTCTATGGGGCTGTGTAAGGCCACATGCATGATATTGACTATGCAATATTCATATATCATGAATGTAGTGTATATATATCCTTTCCATACACATATAGATATAAGTTACTAGGTTAAGGACCACGTAAGTCTTTGTACGATGTGGTCTCATCCATGTAGGCTGTGGTGTGTGGTGGATGTGAGAGTCTCACATGGGTTATCACATGGGCAATTTGGTCCAAATCTTTTGGGGCAAGACAGTAACTGTCTTGTCCAATCAATCATTAGCAAATTGGGGACACCCATCCATTAATCACTGGGTACTAGATACTACTACTACTAGGAATTTTTTAATGCTAGTTGGCTGGACTTGATGTGTATAATCCACATATACATCTCATACATAGAGGCTTTGACAGATTCTTGTATTTACCACTTATATTAGGGTCAACAGTAAAATTTATGGGTAACCTAGGCTGGTTTACCTCCTTGTGGTCCTTTGCCAGCTAGGATTACAGGGTGAGGAGAAAACCTCTTTAAAAGAACAGTAAAATTTATTTTACCAATGACAAATTTGTATTGGTATATTAAAGAATATTTTGGAAGAATGCAAATGGATGATGGGAAGACCCTTCTTTTCTCAAAAGCTAAGGATGAATTCCCAACCAGTCCCTCACGCCCTGGCTTTACATATATAACATTTGGAAGGATGTAAATCACGATAACAAAATGGCTTAGCAAACAGGATCAAATGCATGTGCACACAATTGAATCATGTGCTCTACCCAACTAAAAGCCTAAGCTGATAGTTGGACTGCACATTTATGTTTTTGTATTATATGCTCAACACGCACAAGGAATATGTTCACTTTGAACATAATGATGATGGGAAGACCCCGAGACATGAAGTTAATTGATGCATACTTACATGGAGCAGAATTTGGGTTGCAAATAGTCTTGCTAGTTTTTCCTTAATTAAGGAGATACTTGTGCAATTAATCTAGATAAATAATGCATACTAAGTTTAAACATAACCACTGTCCCTATACATAGGGACAAAAAGGCAAGCCATCACTAACATATATATTCTTGATGTGCTTATCTTAATTATATTAATTAATCTCATGAACTCCAAAACCAACGGCCTTAGTGTTGTATTACAACATTTGCTTAGTTCCACCAAGTGTTTTTAATGGTTTTCCATAGTTGAATTCCTTATTCCAACAACACATAAGTCAGCTCTATATATATATATATGGTTGAATTATACTCCAAGCGGGCTATACTACCCGAACTCATAACTATGACAAGTAAATTTTAGTATCTAGAGTTTTTAAAAATAAAAATAAAAATGCTGGGAGTGAAAGTCGTTTACCCTCACGGAATTCAAACTCTAGCTTGTTCTTTCTCTTTTGATAGAATTTATGATTGCTTCTGTGATTACTAGATGATTTTAGTTTTCCTGGTATACTTTCATGTGAGAATCAATGAACAAAATTGACCTCCACTTTGAATCTTAGCTAGCTAGGTTGTGCATGTTTGGTAACCATAAGAATAAAATGCATGAACTTTGAAAACTAATGGAGCTGAGAAGGGGAATTTGTGTTGTTTAATCGCAACTAAATTAACTTTAGTATATAAAATATGTGTTGATTCTTTCTCTTTTAAGAACCCTAGCTACCCATCCATTAAAATCCTTAAGAAGACTTTGGTATTATATGGTAGAGCATCAAAATGATAGATTAACTAGGTTGATATGTTAGGTTATCACTTACAATATAATAATATATTTGGTTCGTTATTTTTTTTATGAGTCATTCATTCGTATATATATTTAAAATTCTTTGAAGTGCGTGTGTGGTGGTCATTTCATTTCTTTCTTAGTGGTTTAGAAAAGTTTTCAATTGCCTACTCTAACTCTATCTTTAGATGCTCGCTCTTACCGTAGGCCAAATTTAATGACTTGAAATAAGAAATAACAACACTTGTTTGATCAATCGCTTAACACTTCAGCATAGCACAACTTTATTTCTTTATGTTTGCATAACAGTTAGTAGCACGTTTTGATAACATGATGTTGGACTATACCCTCCAAGCTACTGCATGCCCGAAACAATATTAATGAATACATGTGATTAGCTTTAATTTATTAACTCAAATATTCTCCACAAACTTATATGTGTCTATGTGGAAGTAATATTACTAGACAAGAATATGATGTTGCTCTACTTATTATGAAAAAGTGATCCTCTACTCAATAACAATATAATGGAGAATGAATCAGGGAATGTTATACATAAGAAGCAAGGCCAAACAACCTTAATTAATTGTTTAATTACCAACTAAATACATTTTAAAATGAAAATCCTCCATAAACCTAGGGAATAATTTATGTCAAAAAGTTTTCAAGAATGTTGGATCAACATGCATGTACACACCAAAGACAAAAAGGTGGGAAAGATTAGTTATAAAATCATTGATTCATGCCAAAGTTAATTAACGCATAAAGTTGTATGTACGTGTGCCTTGATTTGTTAATTAAAATAATTTGCTTGATTGATCCGTCTATAATTCGAATGGAAAGAATTTAAATTAGTTGAAGTCTAATGTGATTATTATTAGATATTCAGAAAATTTCTTTTCAAGTTGAAATCACAACTCTATTTCAGAAAATTTTAGACGTCGCAAGTAGCCCTCTTTACTAGATTGACACAAGATAAGGATACGACTATCACTTTAGATAGCTTTCAATTGACATGGTTTTTGATGAAAAATTCAGTGCTTCTGACCAATGTGTAAGTCCAACGAGAGTGTGTAAAAAAAAAAAAAATACAAAATAAAAACGACGTCGTATAACTGGTCACAGGATTAACGAATAAAGATGGGCTTGGGGGTTGGGCCGTTGGCCCATTTGTCTACATGATGAGTGATGCTGGGTTTTGGAACTGGACCTCACGTAGCCTGAGAAGGTAAAAATATATTACGCCCACCGTGGGGCTCGAACCCACGACCACAAGGTTAAGAGCCTTGCGCTCTACCAACTGAGCTAGACGGGCTTTTGCTTTGCACATACGTTATTATTATTTATAATATTCTACTTTTCTTAAGAACTTATGGCATTATTATCAAGGGAAAAAAAAACCCTATATAAGTGTCTTCCGAACGAAAAAAAATGTCCAAATAATGATATATTAAAAAAAAAAAAAAACTACCATGCATAATTGGGTGCTCAAACTCTATGTCATTACACTTAAATGAATTTTAAAGCTGATTACGATCAATAAGAGAGAAATATATAACTAGCTCTGGATCAATAAAAATAAAAATGCTGGGAGTGAAAGCTTACCCTCACGAAACTCAAACTCTTATTCTTTCTCTTTTGGTAGAATTTATGATCGTTTCTGTGATTAATAGATCAACTCGAGGGATTTTGATTTTCCTGATATATTTTCATGTGATCGAGATCAATGAACAAAATTGACCTCCACTTTGAATCTTAGCTAGCTAGGTTGTGCATGTTTGGTAACCATGAGAATAAAATGCATGAACTTTGAAAACAAATGGAGCTCAGAAGGAGAAATTTTGTTGTTTAATCAAAACTAAATTAACCTTAATATATAAAATATGTGTTGATTCTTTCTCCTTTAAGAACCCTAGCTACCCATCCATTAGATTCCTTGAGAAGAATTTGGTATATATTATATGGTTGAGCCGCAAAAGAATAGGTTAACTTGGTTGATATGCAAAATTTGATGAATTGAAATGAGAAATAATAACACTTATTAAGAATCAGGATTAAACACTTAACATTTCGACATACACAACTTTGTTTCTTTATATATAATAGTTAATAGTTAATATAGACATATTGCATTTTGATGACAGAATGTTGGACTGTACCCTTCAAGCCACCGCCCAACAATACTAATGAATACATGTGATTAGCTTTAATTTGTTAACTCAAATATTCTCCACAAACTTATATTTGTCTATGTGGAGGTAATATTACTAGACAAGAATATGGTGTTGCTCTACTTATTAAAAAGTGATCCTCTACTCAACAACAATGGAGAATGAATCAGAGAATGTTATACAAAAGAACCCCTTAATTGTTTAATTACCAACTAAATACATTTTAAAAATTAAAATCCTCCATAAACCTAGGGAATAACTTATATGTCAGAATGTTTTCAAGAATGTTCATTGGATCAACATGTACACACCAAAGACAAAAGGTGGGAAAAAATTAGTTAGAAAATCATTGATTTATATTCCTGCCAAAGTTAATTAAAGCATAAAGTTATGTGCCATTGATTTGTTAATTAAAATAATTTGCTTGAATATTGATACCCATTAACTAACTGGACTTCGCTTAGTCCCAAACTGGTAAAATATTGCGCCCACCGTGGGGCTCGAACCCACGACCACAAGGTTAAGAGCCTTGCGCTCTACCGACTGAGCTAGACGGGCTTTTGTTATACAGCCACGCTAGATAAATATTTATCTACTTATTTAATTATATTATTCTACTCTTCTTAAGATAGCAAGGCAATAAGGCATTATTACAATGAGAAA